>APFE031204247.1:0-11412 GCA_000404065.3 Pinus taeda | reverse complement strand
TGAGTTTCCCCTCTGGTGGTAA
Organism: Pinus taeda; assembly: GCA_000404065.3. Lineage (NCBI taxonomy): Eukaryota > Viridiplantae > Streptophyta > Pinopsida > Pinales > Pinaceae > Pinus > Pinus taeda. The sequence continues at coordinate 11,390 of APFE031204247.1, read as the reverse complement.
GAGGACGAAACAAATATTAGAGCTTGTGCACAGTGATGTGTTTGGACCTGTGCAAGGTCCATCACTGGGTAAGTCTGTGTACTATGTATCATTTATAGATGACTTCTCAAGGAATACATGGATATATTTCCTTAAGAAGAAATCTGAAGTCTTTGACAGGTTTAAAGAGTTTAAGGCTCTCATGGAAAATCAGACAAAGAAGAAGATAAAGGTGTTGAGGACTAAAAATGGTGGAGAGTTTTGTAGCAAGGAATTTGAAGAGTTTTGTAAGAAGTGTGGTATAGCATGACAGAAGAATACTCCATATACACCTTAGCAAAACGGAGTTGTAGAAAGAATGAACAAGACGTTGATGGAAAGGGCAAGAGGCATGCCCAATGGTGCCAGGTTAGGACATGAATTCTGGGCAGAGGCAGTGGATACTGCATATTACCTGATTAATAGGTCACCTTCATCAGCATTGGAGGATAAGACTCCACAAGAGGTATGGACTGGTAAGAAACCTTCTCTTTCACATCTGAGGGTATTTAGATGTGTTGCATATGTACATGTTCCAAAGGAGAAACAAACCAAGTTGGATAGGAAATCTGAAAAGTGCATCTTTATTGGGTATAAGGATGGTTTAAAGGGTTATAATATCTGGAACCCTGTAACAATGAAGGTTGTTTATAGTCGAGATGTGGTGTTCAGAGAGGTGAAAAATGTTATTAAACATGAAGTCCAACCAAAGGAACCTGAGAAGATAAAGTTTGAGATAAAGGAAGAAGAATCAGACTCTACAGCGAAGGATGAATCAAAAGATTAAGAGCCACAAACTCAGCTGTGAGAAGATTAGTTCGAGAAAGAAGGTATCCAGAATGGTATAGTCCATCTTCTTCTATTCAAATTTTGCTTTATCTATTAGGGATGATGATCCCAGAACTGTGAAGGAAGCAGTAGATTCAAAGGATGGAAAACTTTGGAAATATGCCATGGCTGATGAAATGGCATCTTTGCACAAAAATGAGGCTTTCGATCTAGTGGAGTTGTCGGCTGAAAGGAAACCCATTGGCAGCAAATGGGTGTTCAAGAGGAAGACAAATGTAGAAGGAAAAGTGGAGAAATACAAAGCTTGGTTGGTAGCAAAAAGTTATTCCCAGGTGTCGAGAATTGATTTTGGTGATATTTTTTCTTTTGTTGCTAAGGTAACTTTTATTAGATTACTTTTGTCTATTGCTACTACTTTTGATTTTGAGGTAGAATAGATGGATGTGAAGACAACATTTCTTCACGGGGATCTGGAAGAGGAGATCTACATGAAGCAACCAGAAGGCTTTGCAGTGAAGGGTAAGAAATAATTAGTATGCAAGTTAAAGAAGTCCCTGTATGGGTTAAAACAGTCACCAAGGATGTGGTATCAGAAATTTCATACATTTATACAGGGACTTGGATTCACTAGAAGCAAAGCAGATCACTATGTGTATTTTAAATTAATTGGTGACCATGTTATTTATCTGGTCTGCGGATGATATGTTTCTCGTTAGAAATGACAAAGAAGTTTTCCAGGATTTGAAGACCCAATTATCCTCCAAATTCGACATGAAAGATATTGGTGTTGTAAACTATATTTTGGGCATGGAAATTAAAAGAGATCGAGAAAAGAGGAAGCTTTGGTTAAACCACAGGAAGTATGTTGAGACAATATTGCAGAGGTTTAATATGCAGGATAGTAAATCGGTGAAGGTTCCTTTTCCTGTAGGTGTGAGGTTATTTGCTAAACATCGTCCCGTGACACAAGAAGAGGAAGAGGACATGTCCCATGTTCCATATGCAAGTGCAGTCGATAACCAGATATATGCAATGGTCTCTACTAGACCAGACATTGCACATGCAGTGGGAGTATTGAGTAAGTTTATGTCAAAAATAATGAAGGAGCATTGGACAGTAGTGAAGCTAGTTTTCAGGTATTTACATGGCACTAGTGATTATGGTTTCTACTACCAAGGAAGACCAGGATTGGATAGAGTGTTGGATATTCGTGGCTTTGTTGATGCAGACTGGGCTGTAGATCTGGATCAGAGAAGATCTACAGGTTGGTATGCGTTTAACCTATTTGGAGGTGCAGTTAGTTGGATGAGTTAGAAACAATCTGTAGTGGTGCTATTAACTATAGAGGCAGAATACATGGTAGCCACTCATGCAAGCAAGGAAGCAGTTTATTTTCAGAGATTGTGTTCAAGTATGGGGTTAGTACAGGAAGCTATAAGGATAGACTGTGATAGCCAAAGTGAAATTTTCTTGGCAAAGAACCCCGCATATCATTCAAAGACAAAGCACATTGATATTCTGTATCACTTTGTGAGGGATATGATAGAAGACAAAAAGGTGTTGTTTGTAAATGTGGACACTTTGAAGAATATTGTAGATGCATTGAAAAAATCTGTGAGCTTTGAGAAGTTATCTTTGTGTAGAGAGACAATGGTTGTTTCAAGGCTGGAAAAATGACTAAGCTCTCTTGTGCCCCCCTGTGGAAAGAAAACAACAAGTGGGAGAATGTTGGGTTGTGTTATATTCTTTCCATGACTAGCCCACGAAGTTAACCGGGGGCTTAGAGGGGGGGTCACATGGGGTTTAAGCCATACCCGTAACCCAACTTTATGGGGTCTGGGGTAGCGCCCTCAAAATTTTGGTTTTGGAACCTATGTTAGGTTGGGCGGACCCACCTATGGTTTTGTGCATGATTTTCACACATGATTTTTGGATGCAATGGTTTTTGGTCCATGGTATTGGACGCAATGGTTTTCGATCCATGGTATTGGATGCTTCAGCATGTATAAATATGTATTGTAACATTGAAAGGAACATAATGAAAAATCAAGTTGGTAATCCTGGTTTTGGGATCCAGAGGAAAATCTCCATGTATATGTTTTACATGTTATGCTCTCGCATTGTTTATTTTATGTGTTTTAGAACTCATATGCACGTAATTTCTATATAAGGTTAAAACCTACATATATTACCATTAGTACGAACCTAAGGAAATTTTTTGGAAACATTGTGTCAAGCTACATTATTCTTGGTCATTGGGATATTATCAGGCCAAAGAATGAAAATATCAAGAAATGTTAAAGTGAATATACACTCCCAACACTAGGTGAACATGCAGGCCCTTCACATGCATTCTCAATGCAAAAATCACTTTGGAAGCAAGGAAATCAAAGGAGAGAAACCCAGTGAGCATTAAATATAAAATTAAGGTTTCTCATAGTCAAGGAGAGGTACAAAGCCCCAAATTTAAAGCAAACTCATCTATCTTGAGAGTGGATATGGAAATAGGGAGAAATAGGAAGCGAAAACAAGAAGAGCATAACAGAATAGAAGAAGAAGAGCATAAGAGGAAGGAAGAAGAGAAAAGGAAAAAGGAAAAAAGAAACGAAAATGAGGAACAATAAGAAATGCAAATGTGGGAAGAATGATTGAAAATGAAATAGGAAGAAGAATAAATGCTTAAGTAAGAAGAAGAAGAAAAGCAAGATGAGCTACAGGAAAATCAAAACAAATAACAACAGGATCAATGACTTTCTCAGCAGATTCAAGAGCTTATAGTTGTTCAAAATATCGAGGTGAAACATGGGTAGTAGAAACATGATATTTATCTCATTTCCAACACAAATCAGATCACCATTTAGTCTTTAACTCCTTCCAAAGATGTGCTAGCTTTAGGTTATGAAGGGGATATTTCTCCTTTAGACGAAAACCCAGTCATGGATATTTGTAGCTTTACTTTCGATGAGATTCAATGATATATAATGCTAGAGAGAAAGAAACATTTCCATGATGGCCTCATACATCATGGTTTTTTCAATACAGTGAGGGAGATTGCCACAGACACTAGGAAGAATCCATAAACCATCACCACAACCAACTTAGCCTTTGTAGGAGCTGCAAATTCTAACATAATTTTTTTTATAGAAGAGAAAAAAACAACTAGCAAAGGACTTGACAGATACAAGACAATGGGTAGAGAAAATCCAAGCACAAAGTCAAAAGTCTTCCACACAATTCTATTTGAAGGAATTCCAGGAATCCATATTTAGCGAGGTGTAGAAATTGGGAGACACCATGATGAATATTTATGAGGAGCTTGTCACCTTGCATAAGGCATGTGTTCCCTGGCACAACATGTAGAAGAAATCACATGATAATGCAAAAGATCTAAAAGTTGTCGATGCAACTATCATTGTGATTCATGAATGGGGAATGAAATATATAGGTGCACCACCGGAACTAGTTAAGAAGATAAGGCAATAAGATGAGTTGGAAAAGGTAGAGCTCATAATGCTCATCCATAACAGCAAATAAATTAACACATTTATAACTAGTATCTTATCCTCTTATGCACAATTTTACAATAATGTGGATTCCTTGCTGAAAACTCATAAGATTTCCTCAGTTGGAACATTCACATAGGATAAAGGAAGAAATGCAAGCATGCAACAAGTTACAGAATACTTCGACTAGCTTAAGAATATCTCAACCAAAGCAGACTTAGAGATTGACTAGCATACTATGTAGAAGTACATTGGTGGCCCTCCTAAGATCAACACTATGTTTTTCTTGTTGAAGAAGGACACTCAATGTGGTTCCAAGACTATCTACTCTGATACAATGGAAGCTAGAGTCTGCTTGCACCTTAAAATTATTACAAAGTAGGAGGATATCATCGCATACAAAGCTTGGAATCACTATGTAATTGAAGGTATTCAAGTTGAAGTTGTTGGGCTACAGTTTCCTTAAACTCAAACTTAACATCTATTTCATCTTATTAGGCTCTACCAGTTTTTATCTCATATGGGTTTTTTCTTTTCCTTTTTTACTTTGAAATAAATGTAAATGGAAGTCCAAATAATTTAATGTGGAATATGAAAAGTGATTAGTCAATAAAAGACAAAATATGTAAGAGAGTCATGAGGGAAGTCCAAATGTCACAAAGGGACATGAAGAGTCGTCTCATTTTTTATAAATAAGCCCTCATAGCTCAAGGTAATGGGTTGGAACCAAAGAGGCTTGGAGACAGATTTTGAGGCCTTGGCTTCTCTTGTTAGAATAGGAAGAGTATCATTCTTTTAAGAGAAGCAATTTTTGGCTTCATGATCCACTATTGGGGCTAATACTATATCAATTTAATTGTATGCTTGGGACTTTCACTTTCTTAATGAGAAGCTTTCAGAGATGTCACATCCTCATGTATATGTTGTGAATGTTGTAAGAATATTCTTTATATATTTGCGATATACGTGGTGTCACTATGCTAACATTAATGAACTATTTTTTTAACCTTAGTATGTTCTCATTGAATTTGTGTTTCTATATTATGATTTTAGTTGTTACCTTGTGAATTATTTTGTAGGTTAACTAACAGTTCTTGTATGCCTATTTTAAAATATCTATTATTACTTTATTTTAAGGGGGTCACATTCCCCCCCCTTGATGTGAATGAACCTTTGATACATTACACTCTCAGATAAAGTCTTACACTTGTTATCACCAAAGTCATGCATATATGTGTTTGTTGCAGCCAAGGCCTACCTTTAAAACCACCACTTTTCGCAACTAGCCATGACTCGTACTCCAATTTGTGTGGGCTCCAAGTGGGAATTCACACTGAGGATACCTCATTCCCTATGTGCAGCTTTCAACACCGCCAACATGTAGTTATATAAATAGGTAGACAAATAATTTAGCAAAATAATCCTTTTCTTACATAGTTATACCCCACAATGGTAGAAGATTATTTAGGATTTACAATCTTACGAGTTTCTTTGCAAAATATATTCAATATACCTCCAACTTTTTAAATTTATTTTCATGTCCCATTATTTATTTTTTTGACATCAACCATAAAAAAGAGTCGTGTTTTGTTATATGTTGTTACGATGATTATCACTTTGAAAGAACCTTTTTTTGAGGCCTCCTTTATTAACTTAGTTAGAACTTTAGAAATTAAAAAGAATATAAAAATCAATGAGGGGAACACTTATGTAATACCCCTCCCTATTCAAGGGCATCAGTTTGTCACCTAATTGATTATGATCTAGAGATAGTGAAGTAATATACATCATCACCCAAATAACAAACATAAGTGTATAATAATAAGTCTAGTGTAAATCAATCTTACAATGTTATATGATTTCGAGAGTTTCCATTTTAATCACCATTTATCTTTGACCCCTAATCTTGATTGAGTGAATATTTTCTTATTTGATCCCAATTGTCTTGTGGATTTCCACTCCCTCTAAAAAATCAAACTATTCACAATAAATTTTCTTTCATAAAACATATTTCTTTATTTTTCAATAAATTTTGAGATAGTTTTATAGATGGATTTGTATAAGGATATTGGATTTATTTTTCTGAAGGTTGTTTGCATTTCCTTTTTAAGATTAAATTTTAGAAAAGTAGTGTTATAATCTCCTTTTCTTTAAGTAATTTTCGAAGAAATGAAAAAATCCTAAGAATAATTATATAGGAAGGCCATGTGGCCATATTATCCTTTTAAAATGTCTATAAAATTTATTTCAATTTTTCTTTTAGAACCTCTTTTTCTCTCTTATTTACAAGTCTAGTAAATGATTTGGATAGCCATACTACTTAGATAATTATATCAACCATAGGGTTCGTACAAGAAATTGACTCCTTTGACAACGTCTTGTGGAACTATCATTTCCTCTGTCAATTTTCCAAAATGAGTTCATGTTGTTCCCATTCTTACATGTCTAAGAAAATAATTGGTGTTGTCATCATTGTGGTTATATCTGTATGGTTCTATTCTTAAGTATCTTTTATTACTTATCCACTATGATTCTCTTATATTTTTTCTTCCACAAGCTTTACCCTCAATCTTTTATCCTTGTTCAAATTTCCACACCCATCTATTACTATTGTAAAGTTTTTTTCAAGACCAACTGCATTCCACTTATTTTAAAAACCTATCATCTTTTTTCTTTTGATCTCCTTCACATTAACTAGTTGGCTTTCCAATTTATACACCCATCTATTACTATTGTAAGGCATTTATGAAGACTACTTGAATTCCACTTATTTTAATAACCTATCATTCTTTTTCTTTTTATCTCCTTCTGATTAAGTAGTAGCCTTTTCTTTTCTATTTCAAAATTTTAATTGAAATTAAATGAATGAAAATTCTCTTAAATATTAATAATAGGTTTGCAATAATCTTCAATCGTGATTACAAATTCTTGCATCTTCAACAATTGAAAATTCAATTTGAATATGTTAGATGGTTTATATTGCATTAAGATTACTTTCAATCTTAGGTCAATCCTAGATTGGAAATTCTAATTTCCCTTAGTTTGTTATTCCTCTAGGTAGGAATTAGATCTATAGGTTCATATCTAATGTACACATAATATACTTCTTCCAAATTTCTTGTAAAGCAACTTATATAATAATTTAGTTGTACTCTTAATTCCTCCTAGAAAACATTCTAGAACTTCTATCATCATAACTAATTTATTTTGAAGGCTTATACAATATTCCATGTACAAACCCTGGATCAATGTGCCCTCTCATTACTATGTATGTCATGCCTCCCATGCCAACTCAATCTAGAGCATTAATAAATGAGGTTCGTTGGTGATACTGTTGATTCAACCTTGTAGATCACATTTGATGTAGAGGGGAAGGTGGTGGATGGAAAAGGAATCGACATACATACCTTACTTGGGACATGGATTCAAACATTATTTGTCAGGGTGACATTCATTCCCACATTCAAAATGCTCTGAAGGTGGTTGTTCTCTATTGCATTTGCAAAGTAGTGAAGGTTGATGGCCTCGACACTGAGGGAAGAGATTTTTCTTACATGATAGCTATCGTCTCTGAATAGGGATGTGCTAGGAGAGGAGGGAAAGAAAGAGGCCATCAACGTCCCCCACCATGGAATGGCCAAGGGGTGGAATAATTTGATGAAGATTTTCCGTGATATATTAGACACTTGGTCACATTTATGGACAGGTAAGACCTTAGGAACTCTAGCAATGGTCATGAGGAAGTCTAGAACTTGCTTTCTGGTTTGAGGGATCAGGAATAGGTCATGTGTGTTAGGGAAAGAAGAAGTTTTGACATATATCTCCATTTAGTCGACGCTCGCTCTACTTTAAGGGTCATGTCACGGGCTCGAGGAATTCAATTCCCTCCTCCATCCCCTCCTCTAGGTTCTTCCAACTCGGCAAACAATTGGGATAATGGAAACTTGATTTGTCAAGGTACCAAGCCTACGAACCCTAAACATCTCGGGTTTCAAAAAAAGAAGGAAAAGGTATGAGGTTGTCCCAACACTTTGAACCATATGGAGAATGGAGAAGGAGCAAACTTGCTCCAACAAGACAATCATTGCAAACCATCCCATGGGTATACCTATGAGAAGGAGGTCAACACCAGCATAAGTGTTGTTTTTTTAGGGGGAATGACCTCCATGCTTACAAGAAGGCTATGATGACCTCTTCAAGTAAGTGTTACCAATATTTCTATGAATATCAAAGAAAAGCATTCTCGAGACTTTTCTTGTGGCATTTTGTTCTCATTTCCCACTCATTTTATAATACTATTCTTTTTGCTATGATTCTATGATGTCAAAAGTTGGTCTTAGGACTCTCAAGGAGACCACCCAGTTTCGCACTTAAAAATAGATGCAAGCATGCTTTCAGGTAAGAATGTTTACGTAGAAAGCATCTATCCATACATATACACTATGTTATGCGTTATCCCAATAAAAAAATACATATTATTTCTTATAATTTAAGATATCTTAAAATTTTAATAATTTAATGATAGATCAATTTAATACTCAAATACTGAATCAAATGTTATAAATTACACCACTAAAATTTGTATTGTAAAAATTACACCACTAAAATTTATATTGTAAAAAAAATTTAACACAAAGTAAACCAAAAGGAGAGTAAGATACCTGAAAAAGAAATGCACCCAAATTAAACACGTCTAAGAAAATAAGAACTTTCTATCCTGCTGAAATATACCTATATATACCTGTGTATTCTATGATACCAACACCTATCTGTAATGATATCATGAAATTTGATACTTTAACAATCTGCTTTACTTTCGGATTTGCCACTCGGAATCCAGACATTCAATTTTGGTTCGAAATAAATATCAAATAGAATGACCCCAAACATATATATATTTAATGCAATCCATTTCCTTCGAAAATATTTTTGAGCGGAAGTGGTTCAAAATGTATCCGTGGTTACATTCAGAAACGTATATTTGCATCGTTCAGTTCTCACCTTTATAGCATTGTCACCCTCTCGAACAACACCAATACTGTTTTAGGGAAAGAAAAGAATTTATTCATTTAGGGAAATGGGCAAAGAATGTTAAAAGAATTTATGCATTTAGGGAAATGAGTAAAGAATGTTAAGCACGCGTGCAGTTAATGTAGTTCACTGAACAAGAGCGCAGTGTCACCTGATCTGCCCTTCATTTCCAGTAATGTCGCCAATCCTGTCCATCTTCTATCGATCTTGAAAAGTGAATATAATCAAATGGAAGAATCAAATGGTAAAATAAAAGGCGCAGCGAGCCGAAGATGAAGTGGGAAGAACTGCCTCGAGGAGCCCCTGTAATAAAATAAAAGGCGCAGTGTGCCAAAGATAAAGTGGGAAGAACTACCTCGAGGCGCCCCTGCAATAAAATAAAAGGCGCAGCAGGCCGAACATAAGGTTTCGCTTCACTACTTTCGTTTTACTCGATGTTTACCTAACGACGAAGGCCAGCAGTTTCCTTGTCGAGTTTCCATGACGTAATTCATATATTGGACTGAGCCTTAATTCATTTGATCAGTACCATTGATAATTTGAGCGCAGATAATTTGCATATTTCATGGAGATCACATGATAATTGGCTGTATTCCCAAATCTCGTGGACATCACATTGGCCCGCGTTGAGATAACCTGGTACTGCCGTGATAATCCGTTTTCCGGTGATAAATGGCATATACGACACATGATAACCAGCGTATTTCATGATAATTCGCGTATCAATTGATAATGCGCGTATCGTCTGATAATTCGCGTATTCAGCTATGATAATTCGCATATTGGTCGTGATAACTCGCATAACCGAGAGAGAACCCACATATTTGCTATTTTTGGTGGTCATTAACCGCAAATTGGTCGGAAAACACTCGTGTAAACGGCAATGTTGACCCACATGTCATGCGGTGATAACCAGCGTATCTGAGTAGTTAAGACTTGATAATCCGCGTACCGATTGATAAATCGCGTATCCAATGGTTATAATTCGCGTATCCCTTGACAACTCGCGTATCGTGTTATTATTCGTGTTTGTAGAGATAACGCGCTTATCAATTGATGATAACTCGCGTACTGGATAGTTAACTTCACACATCAACAATGGTAATCGGCATGTTCCGCGGTGATAATCCGCGTATCTAGTGATAATGTGCATATTAACGGATGATAACTCGCATTTTGGGGAGTCAACTCGCGCATCAACTGTGGTAATCGTCATGTTCGGCGGTGATAAGATAGCCCGCGTGACAAAACATAAATCCAGGCAAGAAAACTTGCATCTTGCATATCCCTGGAGATATCCAGCCCATAAACAAAGAAGAAAATTTAGTCGCGTAACAGAGAAGAAGTCGGAGATAATCCATATGCCCTCGATACATCCTGATTGAACCACAGGCGGAAAAGAATGCCAGATCCGAAGGCGGAGGCGGGGGAGGATGAGGATCCATGATAACAATTTATATTTCTAATGAGTTATCTTGGCCTTCTTGTTGATTCATATTTATATTGATAGATCGGGAGGAAGAGGAGGAATTTTGTTTGATTAAAAGTTGGGAGACCCCAGAAGTATGAACGTATGGCGATGTGTCTCGCCCTGTGTGTATTTAACTTTCCTCCTTTCTATTCATTTGATGTTGTGGTCGTGTGTCTGGTAGTGGAGCAATTTACAGAATCCATTTGTATGAATAGTTGAAATGGTTTTCCTCTGTTTGCATTGTGTCTCGCCTACAAGTAAACCTTTCAATATTTTCATAAAATTTGAATCAGTGATGAGATAGATCCTCTGTATTTAAGTAAATGTTTCATATTAATCTTAAATGATAAAATATGCTTTATATATTTATAATTTATTTAACATTATTACACTTTATGTTTTATTAATCTTAAATGATAAAATATGCTTTATATATTGATAACGACATACACAATCCCACTTTTTATGTAAATTTTAATCACTGGTCTAATGTCCATTTTAATAAGATTGCATAGAGTTATAATAAAAAAATTAATAAAATTGGAAAGAATTATAGTGATGCGTGGTTAACGTTATAG
>APFE031204240.1:1042-19520 GCA_000404065.3 Pinus taeda | reverse complement strand
GGCATCCCCAAACTTGCGTTGGACATAAGGTAGGCCTTAACCACACTTGTTTGCCATTATTTATAAAAGCACATTTAGAGAAAGATAGTGTCTGGTTGGTTGTTTGTCATTAGGTCTTCATTAGATTCTAGGAAGGTCTATCTTGTCCGCAAGATCAACTCATTCCGCGTGACAGATAGTATTTTAGTGCAGAGAGTAAATGGAGAAACTATATATATTTTTTAAAAACATAGGCAGACTCTATTCTCACTTTTCCCTTCTTTTCAACTTAATACTCTGCTTTGAATCCCACCACCTTTTGTAGATATATTGAAATGTATAGTGGGTTTTGCTGAGCCTAAGTTTTTCAGCCCAACCTTTTCCTAAAATCCTAAATTTTCCTCTGCGATGCTGCTCACTGGCCCTCCTATAGAAGGGCTCCTGTAGGACTATGTTTCCACTCCTGTAGAGTGTGATAATGCTCCTGAAGCCCAATAAGGGGAAGGGTTTTGAAATTGATAGAGAGCGACTGTTTCGATGCTCTTGAGGTGGTAGTTAGGTTGGTACAGCCGAGAGCTCATCGACACAAATGAAAACAAATCTAGTGGAGGCGGTCGACTGTAGCGTACTTAAGCTTATGGGATTGTTCTACAGTGACTAGGTGAGGTGGAAAGAAGGGTATATTACCCTCATCTAGACTGTTGGTCCCTACTTCAGTGTCATGATGAAACCTTTATGCTGCCATAATTATTTCAATGATATCTGTTGGTGCCGCCACTACCTGTTTTGAGATTTTCTCGAGCCGACTGATCACACGTGCCGAATGTACCCACTTAGCACTGTTTGAACTGGATGAGGTGCTGTTTGAACTGGATGAGGGTGCAGTTTGAATTGGGTGAGGGTGGCGAGTTAGTTGGCCACCGATCTTGTTTAATCGCAACCATCTCACTTGTCCATGCAGTTTTTAAATTATACTCATGCAACAGAGGAACAATTTTAGTCACTTACCTATTAGTTGCTATAATGTTGTTGCATGCTCAGACTTTGGTGTTATATTCATGGATTGCTGCTGGTGGCACCCGTGGCTTCTGAATTGGTGGCTTGGCTACTTCGTACTAGTGATCTTCAATCAAGACCGGTTCCTTGCGCGTTTTTGTTAAATTGGAAACTAGGGCCAAACTCCATGTGGGTCAACTTATTTATGGAAACTGATATTTTTATTGGATCCCTCTCATAGAGAGGTGTAGGATTGATCCAAAGATCATCTGATTCCGATAAGTACTTATGGAGATATGAATTTATTTTGTTTATGTAATTATTATCAAGCTGACCAGCTCTTATGTAGGCTCTAGAAGCCCAACAGATGTGTCTATTCGTCATCCTCGTTTTAGTATAAAATAAGAGGATTTGATGTCATTTAGACACACTCTTCATGTGATCTCCTCCTCACCACGTTTTGGGTTTTTGGTGAAGGAGAGACACACAAGAAGATACATTGGATGATGCCCCAACTTATACGTGGACGATGCCCTAACTTATATGCTGTTCAAGGAGCCCTAACATCTTAACACAGTCCTATAATGAAGTCACCTAGAGTAAGGGAAGACATTATTATGTTGGAGATTATACACAATTCACATGTTGTCCGTTATGGATTACACGCTGTAAATGATGAGGAATGCAGACATGGAGACATTCATGTGATGTAATGGGATACTTTGTAAGATATACGCACAACACCTCTCTCACTAAGCAATGTAGCATAATATTGTTATGTATACACTGATATGTATATGCAGAGACTGATATCTAACACATTCATGGCATACATTGTTATTTATATGCTGAAATCTAACACAGTTATGGCATATGTTGTTCGACCTAGCCGTAGTTCATGAAGAGATACATGGAGACATATATACTATCTGGAAGACATACATCCACGCAGTTTACGCTATCATGAAGTCAATATACGCTCAAGTATGGAAACCCTATACGCTAGGTAGGAAATGAAGAAATCCATGATGGATCCATTGTCACAACACGCTGATCATGCAATGTGATGCTTGGAATAGCAGCATCCCTAATTTGGATCCACTGCCATATGGAATCATTACACGCAGCCAATGTGATGCCTGGAACAACTGCTGCCATAAATTCATAACACGCAATTAATAAAGGGTCCATACGCAGTCATGAAGATACCTTTACACACAGTTCATATATACGATGTTCAACATTGCTCATGTTATTACACGATGTTCATATGTCATATATATATTATAATATATTATATATATAAATATATATATATATATATATATATATATATATATATATGTTGTTCATGTTATACACAGAGATATCCATATGCAGTCATAACAACAATCAAGGTATGGGGCCATTGTAAATTCCTGTAGTCGCAAGTCATGCACCCACAATGACAAGGATCATGTGCAATGATGGTTACAGTATCAACATAATGAGAATGATAATAATGATCAGTCTCAGATCATGTTGGGCATGGGCAGCAAAATGATGATAAGAGTAGATGAGAGCAGCTTAGTCAGAGGGTTGCATGATGATGGAAGATGAAACATAAAAGGCAGCAAGATGATTAACAAGATCATGGACATGGGCAGCATGATGATGATTAATGCAGCATAGTGCAGTATGCAGTGGTGTAGCAAGAGAACCAGATGTAGCACGATGATAGGTGAAGGAGTCACCTAGGAGAATCATTTGAAGTAGAATGTCTTCAACTGATCTCATCATTATACGAAATGATCTATGATAGATATATATAAGTCAAAGTGTTGACTTCTGTTGTAAATGTACTCTCTCTCTCTCTTTCTTTGCTAAACTTTAAAGATAAAAGAAGATTTGATCAAGGGGTTTCCCCACACATTGTGGGGTTTGTCTCTGGCTCGCACCACATCTTGTGTCCTCTTATCATGGCTTGACTTCTGCATTTTATATTTATGTTCTATTTGTAGTTTATGTTCTAGCTGTGAAAATTTAAATAAATTTCTCTAGCATAGAACATACCTAAACTTAACATGGTATTAAAGTTGAGGTGAAGACAATGCCCAAGCAACAGTGAAATAGAAATCACCAAAGGCAGTTGGGACAAGACAGAAGGATGAATGTGTTCCTCATAATTCACCTAGGGTGTATTCAAAGTAGAGAATGTTATCAGAATGGCGCAGCAGAAGTTTCTGATGGCCCATCTAAAGATCACTTCATTGGGAAGTTTGGATTTAAGGGTGGAAGGAAAGGCGGATGCCTTGTTGAAATAAGTTTGGCCGTTATATGAAGCAGTGTCGAAATCGTAGACACAGATCTCTTGATGAAGATAAAAATCATTCCTGGGACATCTTCAATGATCAAAGGAATGACTGGTAATGCAGGTCATTAAGGAAATGGTCGACTCTTCCATGAAAGCAAGGAACCTCAAAATCTCTTTTATGTACCTGATCGCAAGAAGAACCTGATGTCCATCTCAGAAATGGAAGCCAAAGGTTACAAGGTGGCAGTTATTGATGGAAAGGTACGTGTTTGAAAATAGATCCTTCAAAGATGTTTTTGAGTTCAGGGTTGTATCAAGTTGAAAGAAGTCCACTGGGGACCATGTCCATTGACTCAACACCAGAGGTCTCTTAGTCAGATGGTGACTAGGATGCCTGAATTTAAAAAGGAGCATGAAGGTACATGTCTAAAATGCCTGAAGGAAAATATTATAAGAGGATCATTCCCCTCATGCAGCAGGTCCACAGGCTTGGAACAACCCGAGGAGTTTGAGACTCATGATCGGGAATCTCATTTATATAGGTGGAAGAAAGCCCTTTATGGCTTAAAGTAAAACACCTCGAGCGTAGTATGAGAGGATTGATAGCTGTCTAATGTGGCTGAGATTCACTAGGAGTGAAACTGATCCAAACCATTACTCAAAGGTTGTGGATGATAAACCTCTCATACCAGCACCTATGTCTAATGGGTGCAGACCCTCTCATTCATAGGAGAGAGAGGGAGTTGGATTCTGAATGTGGAAAGATAAGCTGCAAGCTTGTGACTGCCTCGAGGATCTTAAGTTATATGGTAATGATGTCGGACCAGATTTAGGAAATGCCTTTGAGTTTCATAAACTCATTCACGTTGATGTACATGGAGAACCTCCCTCTGGACATATGGGATGCAGTTAGCATGGTGAGCTCATATTTGAGCCTCACTGGATTGGTGCCAAGAATATTTTGAGATATATTCAGGGTACAATCTCTCATGGATTGAGATACACTGCTAGAAATATGAAACCACATGATTGTTCGAATGATGAGTGGGTAGGCAGTATGGAGGATCACTAGAGCACTTCTCAGTGTTGTTTCTCTTTGGAATCTGCCTTAATATCCTGGATAAGTAGGAAGCAGAAGCCAGTGAATCTGAGCACCACCAAGGCAGAATACATTACTGATAGTATGGCCTTCTATGAGGTAGTCTGGTTGTTGAAGCTCTTCAGTAAGCTGTTTGTATACATGATGAATACCACTATGATTCTCTGTGACAACCAGAGGTGGGATTCGATTATTGAGGAATCCCGTATTTGACAATTGCTCCAGTAGGTAGACATCAAATACTGCCTTATCCGGGATATGGTAAGTTGATGATCAAGGAGGCTCCATCGCACTAAGATGATGTAGAGGACAGAGCCCCGAGGAGAGATCAAACTTGTGATTTTCCTGAACAACTTGGAGTTGTCAAGAGAATTTTGTAAAAGGGTCCTGAATGTTGCATACATTGAGCTTTGGGAGCTCTGGGGTGCTTAGAATTTTACTGGAGCAACATATGACCACAGGGTGACTCACCCTCCCCTGGTGGTGCGCACTGGAACAAGATGATTCGCTCTCTTCTGGGACAAGATGATTCGCTCTCTTGTGGAACCAGATGATTCACTCTTCTATGTAGCAGAATGATTAGTTCCCCTGTGAGGCCTGGATTGATGTGTTCTCCATGGCGATTGTAGCCGGATTGATTTTTCCTCTTATGAAGATAGGATTGATTAAGTTCTCCTATCGAGGCATCCTACTCGTGCAGTCTAGGACTCATGGGAAGTACCTCTCATCTGATCAATGAGCAGGGAAATGAAGTTAGGGACCATAGTAGTACCGATGGATGCATCGTTGTATCTACCATACTCCCTACGCTAGGATGACCACCATGGATCTGGGATCAATGATACTGGTCTGGCACCAATGGTAGGAGTTGTACATACTATGACGCTGACTTCAGGTCGGTTGAGACTAGTCTGGGACCAATGGTACATACTCCGAGACTGACTTCGTGTCAGTGCATGACTAGTCTGGGACCAGTGAGGGTCGTACATACTATGATGTTGACTTCAGGTCGGTTGAGACTGGTCTGGGACCAGTAATACACTCTCTGAGCCTGCGAAACTAGTCTGGGACCAGTGGTAGGAGTTGTACATACTATGACGCTGACTTCGGGTTGGCTGAGACTGGTCTAGGATGAGTGGTACATACTCCGAGACTGACTTCGTGTCAGTGCAGTACTGGTCTGGGACCAATGATAGTGGTACACACTATGACGCTGACTTCGGGTTGGTTGAGACTGGTCTAAGACCAGTGATACACTCTCTAAGACTGCGATACTGGTTTGGGACTAGTGGTAACAGTGGTACCCACTATGATGCTGACTTTGGGTTGGTTGAGACTTGTCTGGGACCAGTGGTACACACTCTGAGACTGACTTTGGGTCAGTGGAGAATGGTATGAGAGATTCTCGATCAATTCTTCTTCTTCATAGTTCAGCAGAGCTGAGCAGAATAGAGATAGTAGATCCAACAATGTTAAGCAGAGCTAAGTAGAGTAGACCAAAGCCAGCAGAGATGAACAGAGCAGAGCTAGCAGAGCCAACAGAGCCGAGCAGAGTAGAGCAAAGCCAACATAGCTAAGCAGAGTAGAGTTGAGCCAGTAGAGCTGAGCAGAGTAGAGCTAGCTGAGCCAGCAGCTCTGAGCAGAGCTGAGCACAGCACAGCAAAGCCAACAGAGTTGAGCAAAGCAGTGCAAAGCTAGCAGAGCCAACAGAGCTGAGCAGAGAAGAGCTAGCATAGCCAGTAGAGCCATCAGAACTAAGCAGAGCAGAGCTAGAGTAGAGCAAAGCGAGCAGAGCTAAGCAGAGTACAGTAGAGCTAGCAGATCTCAGTAGAGTTGGGCAGAACAGTGCAAGGCACTGATGGCATAGATAGTACAGTCGGACTTATGGATCAACGGATGGTGTTCCCCCTAGTTGAGAGGGAGTGTTAAATTGGCAACTAGGGACAAAATCCATGTGGGTCAGCTTATTTATGGCAGCTGATATTTTTATTGGATCCCTCTTGTCGAGAGGTGTAGGATTGATCCAAAGATCATCTGATTCCGATAAGTATTTATGGAGATATGAATTTATTTTGTTTATGCAATTATTATCAAGCTGACTAGCTCTTATGTATGCTCTAGAAGCCCAACCAATGTGTCTATTCATCATCCTCATTTTACAATAAATATAAGAGGTTTTGATGTCAATTAGACACACTCTTCATGTGATCTCCTCCTCACCACGTTTTGGGTTTTTGGTGAAGGAGAGACAAACAAGAAGATACATTGGATGATGCCCCAGCTTATACGTGGATGATGCCCTAGCTTATATGTTGTTCAAAGAGCCATAACATCTTAACACAGTCCTGTAATGAAGTCACCTAGAGTAAGGGAAGACATTCTTACACTGGACATTATACACAGTTCACAGGCTGTCCATGATGAATTACACGCTGTAAATGATGAGGAATGCAGACATGGAGACATTCATGCGATGTAATGGGATATGCTGTAACATATACGCACAACACCTCTCTCACTAAGCAATGTAGCATAATACTATTATGCATACGCTTATATGTATACATAGAGACTGATATCTAATGCAGTCATGGCATACGTTGTTATGCATATGCTGAAATCTAACACAGTTATGGCATATGTTGTTCGACCTAGCCACAGTTCATGAGGAGATACATGGAGACATATATACTGTCCGGAAGACATACATCCACGCAGTTTACACTATCATGAAGTCAATATACGCTCAGGTATGGAAACCCTATACGCTGGGTAGGAAATGAAGAAATCCATGATGGATTTGTTGTCATAACATGCTGATCATGCAACATCATGCCTGGAATAGTATCAGCCCTAATTTGGATCCATTGTCATATGGAATCATTACACGCATCCAATGTGATGCCTAGAATAGCTGCTTTCATAAATTCATAACACACAATTAATAAAGGGTCCATACGTAGTCATGAAGATACCCTTACATACATTTCATATATATGATGTTCAATGTTGCTCATGTTATTACACGTTGTTCATATGTCATATATATATATATATATATATATACGTTGTTCATGTTATACACAGAGATTTCCATATGCAGTCATAACAACAATCAAGGTATGGGGCCGTTGTAAATTCCTGTAGCCGCAGGTCATGCACTCACAATGACAAGGATCATGTGCAATGATGGTTACAGTATCAACAAAATGAGAATGATAAGAATGATCAGTCTCAGATCATGATGGGCATGGGTAGCAAAATGATGATAAGAGTAGATGAGAGCAGCTTAGTCATAGGGTTGCTTGATGATAGATGATGCAACATAAAAGGCAACAAGATAATTAATAAGATCATGGACATGGGCATCATGATGATTATTAGTGTAGTATAGTGCAGTATGCATTGGTGCAGCAAGAGAACCAGATGCAACACGATGATAGGTGAAGGAGTCACCTTGGAGAATAAGTTGAATCAGAATGTCTTCAACTGATCTCATCATTATATGAAATGATCTATGATAGATCTAGATAAGTCAAATGTTGACTTTTGTTGTAAATGTGCTCTCTCTCTCTATTTCTCTGCTGAACTTTGAAGATAAAATAAGATTTGATCAAAGGGTTTCCCCACACATTGTGGCGTTTGTCCGTGGCTCGCGCCACATCTTGTGTCCTCTGGTCTTGGCTTGACTTCTGCATTTTATATTTATGTTCTATCTGTAGTTTATCGTAATGCTGATGTGATTGCTAACTGTGAAAATTTAAATAAATTGCTCTAGCATAGAACATACCTAAACTTAACAGTTTTATCATCTGTGGCTACACTGACCCTGCCTTTGGAGCTTGATTTTTAAGGGGATCAACGGTCATAGGAATGCTGCAGGATTTCTTGTAACTACTTCTCCCTCTAAAACTTTTGGCTAAGGCTTTAGTAGCGACTAAATAGGTAGCTAAGGAAGGTTCTATTGGTCAAGGAAAAGTAGCTTCTATGCAGTAGGTAAGAGATATGTTAAGAGTGCTACTTGTTTATACTTCATTTTTTTTAAAAGAAAAAGAAACAGGATTTCTGTGTTTTCTATGCAGGGAAGAAAGAAGTGAGTGGAATGTAGTGGTGTAGGTATGGAATGCAGAGTTATGAGGATGAATGGTGGAAGGGGGTCCACAGGTCTTCTCGACAAGTTTCTAGCGCTTTGATCCTTTTCTTGACTTGAGTTCAAGCTTTCTGTGGTTTCTATATGAGCGCCCTGTAGAATGCACAAAGCCCCTTGTAGGATGCATAATTTCTAGAATAGGTGAGAGTAGGGACTGTAAAAAGACAATAGCGATGGAGGAATAGTCTATCAGAGGTGTATTTGGCTTGGCCATGTCCCTTTTTCTTCTGTGGCCCTCCTGCAATCTGCAATGTATTAAAAATAAGTTAATTTTTTGTTACTGTTTTTTCTTTTTTTCTCTGTTTTTTTCATTTTCCTTTTTTTTATGAGACAGTTGGGGTGCCTCCAGGAGGTTTTCACCCTCACTTCCTACCTTGGGCTCCTCTAAGGGGATGTTTTCACCTAGGGATCTTTTATTGTCTTCATTTCTTTTATATATATATATATTTTTAGGGTGTGGGTGGATTGGAGGGAGAGATTTTCTTTACTAACAACACTGTTTTACTCAGATTTCAATGAATTCCTTCTTGGAGAGGGTCTTCCTATAGATTTTCAACCTATTCCCATTGATAACCATGGCGATGACTTCTTGTTTGATGGTCTTGATTAGAAATGAACCATTGTCATTGCACCTTTCTACTGTGTACAACCCCAACCATCTTGTGTTGAGATTGCAACAAGATGATGGAGCTTAGTGGAAAGAAGTCGCCCTCACTAAGTGGGCCTGCAAGCTATTTTTTCCACAAGTCTATTTTTAGACTATGTCTATTTTTAGACTATGTCTATTTTTAGACATATGGATCATGGTCTATGATTTGCAGGATGCTATTTGTGGATGATTGGTCAAGTTGGTAAAAATAGATGGACCTCTATTTTTAGACATATGGGCGAAGTCTATTTTTAGACTTCCAGTCTAAAAATAGAACAATTGAATATTATTAGCTCTTCATAATATTTGGAATATAAATGTTATCTTATTCGCTTGGAGCAGTTCAATTCGAGCTACGGATGTGGTACATATAGATGCCAGAAGGAAATACGTGGTTCCTATGGGTTAACTTGAGCTATTGCAGGGAGGACTTCAGTTAGGACTTCAATGATTGAGTTCTATGGAGTTGGATCAAGAGTTGATTGAGTTGTGTTCAGTTTGACTTACTTGAACTAGTTGTAGTTAGTCTAACTGGAAAATAGACTAATGTTGATTGATGTGAATTAGTTATTAATTGATTCACTAATTATTAACTCATAAAGCAACTGAAGAATACATGAGTTAACTCAGTGCATGGACAGTTCAGTGGAGACAAGTGTTAGAGGTGAGTGAAAGGGCAAGACAACTGTCAGTTGTGAGTATAGTTGTGCATGTGATTTGCACAATCAGTGGGATTGAGTTGCCAATGAGGATTGCGTAGTGTCGCACAAGGGAAATACAAGTTTGGAGATTCATTCTCATTGTATTCTCTATGCAGGATTGTGTAGTGGAGGCAGGTAAGCAGCAGAGGTGATTTGAGGCAGTGATTGATTCAGATCTATGTTGTATTGTGTGTAACAAGTGGAGCTAGTATTGTACTGTGTATTGTTGCATGATCTCAATCAATATAATATATAGATAGTTGTGGGGTTTTCAGCTTTATGCTTTCCCCGGTTACATACTGTGTTGATATGTGTGGTTGATGCTTCAATGTGCGCATGTGTATGTTTCTAAATACTGCTAAATTGATGATTAACGTAGAGGAGGGTATGTATTATGAATGATTCCTCGAATAGTGTATAATTAGGATAATCTATATGAATAAGTGTCATATTATTCATGAAATTTCTACATGGTATCACAGCAGGTTGATTTGTATAAGAGATTTCTACACGATATCAAAGTGAGGATTAATCATTGGATCTATTATTCAGAATGTGTTTACATTTCATTTCTTCAGGGTGAATGCCCATATAGTCTATCTCTGTACAAGAAATACCTTGTTCTCACGAATTTTAGATCAGAAGCGGTTGAGTTTTGAGCTGGTGGAATTCGAATTTGCAGCATTGTTTTCTTTGTGTCAAAGTTGAAATGTCTTTCAACGGATTGCGATTGGAGTATGCCCTTGAAGGTAGCTCGAACTATATTGCATGGAAGGACAGGATGGAGGTGGTGTTAGATGATAATGGGTTGAAGGAGTTCATAGATTTGGATGTACCAAAACCTAGTGATGTTGCTCAAGTTGCAGATTGGCAAAAGAAGACAGCAAAGTGTCGAAGGATTCTGTTGGAGGGTGTGAGGGATCACATTGTGTCGAGCCTCCATGGAAAGGCTTCTCCATACTTGATGTGGAAAGTGTGAGAAAGGTGACAGTATGCCCAAGTATCTCACGAAGTTCACCCAATGTCGGGATGAGCTGGGAAGTGTGGGGGTGACTATCGATTATGAGGACTTGGTGAGCTTGGCTCTACTTGGTCTTCCAAAGAGTTGGCATTCCTATCATGACTCTGTTAATGGTCGGGAGAAATTGCTAGGATGGGAGAGACTTTGGTCAGATCTTGTGCAAGAGGAGATCAAGCGGAATACCAAGGACGGATCTTCATCAAAGGCACCTGATGAAGAAAATTATGCTTTGGATGCCAAACCAAAGAAGGGGAAGAACAAGAAAGCTTTTCATTCCAGTGTGAAAGGCAAGAAGCAAGACATGTACAAGGCGAAGTGCTTTCACTGTCACTAGCACGGACAATATGCCACAAATTGTCCGCAGAAGAAGAAAAATAAGCTAGCTGCTAGATCTGCAGCGGGAGAGGCCTTAGCCTCGTAGTTTGAGCTAGATTTTTAGCTGATCACATGGTTGGTATCAAGTGTGATGGGATCGGTATGGTTCTTAGACAGTGGTGTGTCTTCTCACATGACAGGAGATCGAGATTTGTTTTATGATCTGGATGAGAAAGATCTTGGAGTGCATATCGAGATGGGTGATGATGGTAGATATAGTGTGACTAGTATCGATACCATTTCCTTTGAGAGGGAGTCTCGTAAACCCTTCAAATTGAAGGAAGTGATGCATGTTCCAAGATTGAAGAAGAACCTTATCTTTGTGGCGATGTTAGAAGACAAGGGATATGATGTTGTTTTCAATGAGGGAAAGGCTTTCCTGTGCAATAAGACAACTGGAGAAACCCGGAAGATAGGGGTTTGAGTCAACAACCTTTATCAGTTGCATGTAGATGGCTACTCAGCAATGGCATGCAAGGCAGAAGGAGTGGTGATTCGGGATGATGGCGAGCTGTGGCACCGGAGACTAGGCCACCTTCACCATGGAGCCTTGAAGATATTGCAACATATTTCTACTGGGCTTCCTAAAGGCACTCTTGCACAGTCAGATCAGTGCAAGGGGTATATTTTGGGAAAGTTTGTAAAAACCACCTTTCATGAGAAGGATAGTCGTGCCATGACAATCCTTGAGAGAATTCACATAAACGTGTGTGGACCTTTCTCAGTTGCTTTGACAGCAAAGCACAGGTACTATGTGATCTTTGTTGATGATTTCTCCCGAAAGTGCTGCATCTTCTTCATGTAGAAGAAGAGCGAGACATACTCAAAGTTATGTGAATTCAAAGCATTGGTTGAGAAGGAATTGGGGAAGAAGGTGAGGGCTCTTAGGAGCGACAATGGTGGTGAATTCATCTTTGGCGAGTTCAAGGATTTCTGCAGCGTAGAAGGGATTGGAAGAGAGCTCATAGCTCCCCATAACCCACAATAGATGGGGTTGCTGAGCGGAAGAACAGAATGATCGTGGGTGTTGCATGGGTGATGTTGCATGATCAGCGCTTACCCCTTCACCTATGGGCGGAGGCATGCAATACTGCAGTATATGTGCAAAACCATTGTCCTCACAAGTAACTTGGCATGAGTACACCCGAGGAGGCTTATTCTGGGAAGAGGCTTGATATTTCCCATTTGAGGATTTTTGGTTCTCTTGTTTACATGCATGTGACGAAGGATGCTAGGAAGAAGTTGGAGCTGACCGTAGAGGTTGGGATATTTGTGGGCTACACTGATATGCCCCATAACTATCATGTGTATTTGCCAGACTGTCAGAAGACTGTTGTGCGACATGATATAAAATTTCAGGAGGAGAAAGCCATGAAGTGTTCACTTGAGAGGAAGCCACACTTGCATGCAGATGAGGAGCTATTAGTTCCTAAGGATGAGCTTCAGGATGTGGATCAGCTACAAAAAAAAAGTTCATGGAGTGGAAGAGACCACTCATGCAATGCCAACCATCAAAGGGCAAAAGCGCACTACAGAAGCTGAGTGACTAGCTCAAGATGCAGAGAAGGTTGTAGCACCACCTATAGTAGAGCGCAGGTAGAGATAGTCACTGGATCGGTACACTGGATAAATGGCTCTTGTGAGAAAATGTGTTGTGACGGAGCCATCCTCTTTCGAGGAAGTTGTGGAGGAACCTGCATGGGTAGACACCATGGTGGAAGAGTATGATTCGATTGTCAGAAATAGTGCATGGGGGATTGTCCCAAGACTTGAAGGGAAATCAGTGGTGGGTTTGAGATGGATCTACAAAGTGAAGCAAGTAGCTGATGGGAGTGTGGAGAAGTACAAGGCAAGATTTGTTGCCCAAGGCTTCTCCCAGATAGAGGGGATTGATTATGAGGAGACCTTTGCACCTGTCGCAAGGTATTCTTCCATACGGATGATTCTTGCTGTCTCAGCGCAGATGAGGTGGCACATTCATCAGATGGATATGAAGACTGCGTTCCTCAACATAGTCATTGAGGAGGAAGTGTACATAGAGCAACCCAAAGGTTTTGAGATCTTCAGTAGTGAGTCACATGTGTGCAAGCTCAAGAGAGCATTGTATGGGTTGAAACAAGCACCTCATGCTTAGTACACATGGATAGATAGCTATTTCACCAGACTTGGATTCTCCAAGAGTGAGGCGGATCCTAACCTATACCACATTGTGGTGGAGGGTAAGTTTCTTATCATTATACTGTATGTAGATGATTTGATTCTAACGGGAGATGAGATTTTGATACTTTCATGCAAGGAGGATCTTGTTCGGGAGTTTGAGATGAAGGACTTGGGCCTCCTTCATTATTTCCTAGGATTGGAAATTTGGTAGCGCAGTGATGGACTGTTTGTTTCTCAGGGTAAGTATGCTCGAGAGATACTACAGAAGTTCAACATGCATGGCTGCAAGCCTGTTGATACTCCTCTTCCTGGAGGTTGGAGGAAGGAGGATGCTACTTCAGTGGAGGTAGTGGATGCCATTGTTTATCGATAGTTGGTGGGGTCGCTTATGTATCTGGTCAATACACGACCTGATATATGCTATGTTGTTAACCAGCTTTCACAAGCTATGGTTAAGCCTACCAAGCTCTTCTGGAAGGTGGGCAAGCATGTATTGTGTTATCTTAGAGGCGCATTGGAATATGGATTGTGGTACAGACAGGAGGATGAGGTCAAGCTATGTGGCATCACGGATGCAGATTGGGTAGGGAGCCCAATGGACAGAAAGAGCACATCTGAAGGGATCTTCAATATCAAATCGACAATAGTTTCTTGGTACAATAGGAAGCAGATATCCATGGCACTCACTTCCGCGGAGGCCGAGTATATGGCAGCAAGTTTGGCTGCATGTGAGGCTATATGGATGAGGAATGTCCTAGTTGGGTTGTTTGGGTCTCATTTGGATGCTACTGTGATTTACTGCGATAACAAAAGTTACATTAAACTCTCGTCTAATCCTGTATTTCATGATAGATCCAAACACATTGACATCAGGTACCATCATATTAGACATTGTGTGTAGTGGAGAATCATGTTACTTTCATATATTCCCACGGAGGATCAGGATACTGATATCTTGACGAAGGCACTCACCAGGAGCAAACTCAAGTACCACCGAGATAAGATAGGGGTTGCTGATAATCCATATCTTGTTGAGAGGGAGTGTTGATATTGCAACAAGATGATGGGGTTTAGTGGAAATAAGTCGCCTTCACTAAGTGGGCCCGCAGGCTATTTTTGGCGACAGTCTATTTTTAGACTATGTCTATTCTTAGACATATGGATCATGGTCTATGAGTTGCAGGATGCTATTTGTGGATGATTGGTCAAGTTGGTAAAAATAGATTGACCTCTATTTTTAGACATATGGCGAAGTCTATTTTTAGACTACCCGGCTAAAAATAGAACAGTCGAATATTATTAGCTCTTAATAATATTTGGACTCTAAACATTATTTTATTCTCCTGGAGCACTTCAGTTCAAGCTACGTATGTGGCACATGCAATTTCCAGATGAAAATACGTGGTTCCTATGGGTTAACTTGAGCTATTGCATGTAGGACTTCAGTTAGGACTTCAATGATTGAGTTCTGTGGAGTTGGATCAAGAGTTGATGGAGTTGTGCTCAGTTTGACTTAGTTGAACTAGTTGTAGTTAGTCTAAACTAGTTGTAGTTAGTCTAACTGGTAAATAGACTAATGTTGAGTGATGTCAATTAGTTATTAATTAATTCACTAATTATTAACTCATAAAGCAAGTGAAGAATACATCAGTTAACTCAGTGCATGGACAGTTCAGTGGAGACAAGTGTTAGAGGTGAGTGAAAGGGCCATACAACTGTCAGTTGTGACTATAGTTGCGCATGTGATTTGCACAATCAATGGGATTGAGTTGCCAATGACGATTGTGTAGTCTCACACAAGGGAAATACGAGTTTGGAGATTCATTCTCGTTGTATTCTCTATGCAAGATTGCATAGTGGAGGCAGGTAAGCAGCAGAGGTGATTTGAGGTAGTGATTGATTCAGATCTATGTTGTATTGTGTGTAACAGGTGGAGCTAGTATTATACTATGCACTGTTACATGATCTCAATCAATATAATATACAGATAGTTGTGGGGTTTTCAGCTTTATGCTTTCCCCGGGTACATACTGTGTTGATATGTGTGATTGATGCTTCAATGTGTGCATGTGTATGTTTCTAAATACTGCTAAATTGATGATCAACGTAGAGGAGGTTATGTATTTTGCATGATTCCGCAAATAGTGTATAATGAGGATAATCTCTATGAATAAGTGTCATATTATTCATGAAATTTCTACATCTTGTCCCTAGTTTTCGTTTGAAACCCTTATACCTTGAATCATACAACAATGACCAATCTCCTTCCTAGAATTGTTTCTCTTTGAGGTGTTTATCATGCGATATTTTCCTTTGAAGCTTGACTACCTCTGAGTGGAGAAGGGCCTACAATCTCTATTCATCCAATTGATTTTGTTGAAGTAGACTTTCCTTTTGTGCATGGGTGAGATCTTGGTCCAGTTGAGCTGCCATCCTTAGTGTGTTATATTCAAATTCTATTAACAGCAAAGCCTTCTAACCATATACCACCTCATAGGGTGTGAACCCTATGGTGGTCTTCCACGTGGTGTTATAGGCCTAGGTGGCCTCAACAAATCGATCTGCCCAATCTTTTCTACTGCTGCTCACTTCCTTGGTGAAAATCCCTTCCAAAGCTCTGTTAGTGACTTCCACCTATCCATTTTCATGCGGATGATAATGGGTGGAAGTTATGTGCTTAATTTTGTGATGTTTGAGCAGGTCTTCAATCAGATTGGAGGTAAACTAACTCCCTCGATCTATGACTAATTCTCTTGGATATCCAAACTTGTAGAATATATTCTCTCTTAAAAAATGAGCTACTTTTTCTTCTGTTGTTGCCTTGATTGCATTTGTCTCTACCCATTTTGTCAACTAATCAGTGCACACAATGATGTAAGATTTATGCTTTGAAGGAGGGTTGACAGGACCCACAAAGTCCATGCCCCACTTATTAAATGGCTCGAAAGTCACTTGAGGTTGGAGGGGCGTCTCATACCTTGGAGTAGGTTTCCCCATCCTTTGACATCGGTCACATTGGCTGATATATCTCCTTACATCTTCATGAAGAGTGGACCAATAGTAACCTACTTGTAGGATTTTGAAGGCAATCCTCTTTGCTACAAAATGGCCCCCATAGGGCCCATCATGTCAGGTTAGGAGAATGTCAAAAACTTCCTCCTCCCTAACACATCTCCTCAAAACCTGATCTGAGCCACGTTTGAAGAGATTTCCCCCAATCCAAGTGAAAGGGGCACTTTTCCTCACGATCTTGCCCTTCTCTTTTGAGGACGCGTGTGGCGGGAACTCTGTGGAAACCAGGTAATTTTGTATACCAACAAACCATGGAGAGAGTACTGAGATAGAAAATAGGTGTTCATCTCTGATTTGATCATCCACCATTCTTTCGTCACCTGTAGGCAGATCTATTCTAGACAAAAAATCAGTAACAACATTTTCCTTACCCAGCTTATCAAGAATGGTTAAATCAAATTGTTGCAATAAAAGTAACCATCTAATAATGTGAGCACTTACATCTGGTTTGTTCATTAAATACCTAATTGTAGCATGATCAGTGTGTACAAATGTTTGATAGCTTGTGATCTAGTGTCTGAACTTATTTAGGGAATGTACTATAGCTAGGAGCTCCTTTTAGGTCATAGTGTAGTTTAATTTTGCCTTCGAAAAGTTTTTACTTACAAAATATATTACATAAGGTAGCGTCTCATCAACTTTCCCTAAGGCTTCTCCTATTGCTTTGTTCGAGGCATATCTATGAATGTGGAAAGGTAGGGCCCAGTTTGGACCTCTCAAAATTGGGGTAGTCACCAGTTTACTTTTCAAAGTATCCAGAGCCTCCTTATAGTTGTCAGTCCATATGAACTCAACATCTTTTCGCAAAGTTCCAAACAATGGAGAGGATAGCTTACTGAAATCCTTAATGAATATTCTATAATACCCTACTAAGCCTAGGAAACTTCAAAAAGCTCTTACCTTTTGAGGAGGTGGGACCCTTTGGATGATGGCAATTTTGTTGGGGTCCACCTATAGTCCTTGCTCAGAGATTGCATGACCTAGCACGATCCCTTCAGTCATTGGGAATTCACATTTTTTAGGGCTGAGGGATAGGTTCATCTCAATACACTTTTCCAAAACCTTTCCCAGGTTAGACAAAGCTTCATGGAAGTTAGAACCATAAGTGGTATAGTCATGCATATAGATTTCCACTGCATGAACCAGTTCAACAAATATACTCAATACTGCTCTCTGGAAAGTGGCAGGAGCATTACACAATCCAAAAGGAAGGAACCGCTATGCGAAGGTGCCCCAAGGACAAGTGAAAGTGGTCTTTTCTTGGTCTTTCAGGCTGACTTGGATCTGGTTGTAACCACTAAACCCATTTAGGAAGGAGAAAAACTTCTTCCCTGCCAAGACATCTAACACTTGATCTATGAAAGGAAAAGGAAAATGATCCTTCTAGGTAGCCTTATTCAGTTCCCGATAGATTCTCCACTTCCCATTTTCTTTGGCACTATCATGAAAAGGAGAGACCCATTCACTGTCAGAGATAGGGTAGATGAATACCGCATCCAGTAACTTTTGTAGTTCTTCTTTGGCAATGTCTGTAAGGGCTGGATTCATCCTCCTTTGAGGTTGCCTGACTGGTTTGCAATCTTCCTTAATGTAAATGTGATGAGTACATACTGAAGGGTGCACTCCCTTCATCTCCTTATAGCTCCAAGAAAAAGCATCCAAGTGGTTTCTTGATAAGCCACACAGTTCTTTCTCCTGAGAGGTGGATAGGGATGAGTTGATCTTCAAGGTTCTTTCTAGGCCGAATTCCACATTCTTAACTTAGAGAGAGGTTGGGTCAGCCACACAGAGATCAACTAAAGGATTGGCTTGGGTTTCTTCCACTAGCTCTTCTAATGGAAACAAAATGGGGAGTGGATTCTGAATCAAGTTTTCAATAAGATCATCCTCGGTTTGTGGCTACCTCCCCCCTCCCCATGGTAGCTTCCACTACACATAGTGGTGCGGAGTAGACTTCATCCTCATATTCCTCCTCCAACTAGA
>APFE031204221.1:351127-365558 GCA_000404065.3 Pinus taeda | reverse complement strand
TACGTGACTTTGTCGAGGTACTACCCAAGCCTGTTGGTAGCGGAGCAACACTAGAGATGAAATTAAAACTCTAACAATTATATTACTTCTACATCAATATACCCCTCATCCCCAATTGAAACAACCCAATTGACTTGGCTTCGTATGCGTACCGACCAATCAAGAGAATGGTAGGGACTACATGTTTCACTCAAGATAGTGAGGAAGCCATGACGATCATAGAATCGAACAATACTTCTGGTAGAGTTAGACTCGCTTTCAGGAGACAAGGTCCATATAGAGAGTTGGAGTTCTACCAGTGTGTCGCCAATGTCGTAGCAACTACAACCACCCTCCAAACTTTTGGCTCACATGAAAATTTTAGACCGTACCATGGATCTTGTGATTGATTGTTCCTTGGTCACTTATTGGTAAGTTGATGATCCCAAACCCCCTCCTCGATCTTAAGAATTGTTCATGTTCTCATATTTATGTGGAATGTGTCATCTTTGGGCATCAAGATTGTCATTTTTCATGCAAAGGGATGTTTTTTCTGCTTCAAGGGGAAACCTTTATGTGTATGGGTCGTTCTCATCACATAGACATGTTTCACACTCACTTCACGCACTCTTGTCACGAAGGTTATTGCGACAAGAAGAGTATGTTTTATATGTTCTAGATGGTCTATGTCGTAACACTAAGTGTTAAAGTGTGTGATCATAGTCAAGTCCTATCATTGTTTACATCAATTTCACTGATTTCACACTTAACCATTTTCCCGAATAACCTAGCTTCATCCAGCTTTTTGGAACTACACACATTGCTTCTACAACCTTCAATATTTTTCCCTTGCCTATTGAAACTGCACAATGTGTAGGAAGCGCAACCTCCCTTGGCATCCAAAACTACGCAATGGTTTCCTCGAGTGTCCTTCCCTCAACCAGAACACATTGTCTCCGAAATCTACGCATTGTTGTCCCTCAGCTGCCCAGTCTGTCTTGCATTCAGAAATTTCACAGAGGTGTCCTCCCATGATCCCATTTCATAGCAGTGTCTTGCATCTCAAAACTGCTCAATGTTGTCCTAGCTGTTCAGTTTTCCCTGCATCCAGAAACTATGTAGATGTGCTTCCCAAGGCTTCATCCTAATAACAGTGACTGCCCGCTGAAATTGCGCAGATTTATCTCTCATTGACCACAAGGAAGGATGACATGGTAGATGACTCTGAAGGAGTTGGGGAGAAGCACCAAGGAACCCAGGTTATGATAGAATATCAGGAACACATGAAAACTCTATCAAATTCATAACCCTCTGGAGGGTAAGTATGGTAGGAAGATCTCATCTTTTGAATTACATCTCTTAGTGTAGCTTGAAGTACTAATATCATTCTATCTTCAATGACATGCATGGTTAGAAGAACTGAAATTCATTCCATGTGTTTCCTCTATGTGTCTTGCTCCCTATCTCTTGTGGGATCAACGGTCGTCTTTCGACATACATATTGCTTTGTCATGATTGTGATATTATTTTGGTTTTTTTGAAGGTTCGTCTTTATGTGCATGAGTTGTCTTCACTCTATGAACATCAGTCATACTCACACATAAATTTGTAAGCACTGCCGCGCAAGGGTTGTCATAGTCATTCAAAGGTCCTTCTCAAGTGACACACTTGTCACTCTTAACCTTAAGAAAATCTCACTGAGCATATGTTTGTCTTGTTGGTTTGTGGTGTCCTGTCATCGAGTCATTCTAAGTGTCTGATCACAATGTGTTAGGGTCCCACCCTAAGCCCCTTATTTATGTAATAGGATCGAGTCATAGTTATAGTTAAGTAAAGAGTCAATAAAGTCCATATTAATAATTGTAAGTGGTTAACTCGCATTTAATGAAGGGACCACAGTTAGCTGCAAATGGGCCATGGTATTAGATAGATGGTATTAATACGAGCCATGGTATTGCCCCATGGTATTGCATGTATGAATCCTATATAAAGGATAGAGACTCCCCTCGAGGAGCAGGGTGTCTTATTCTGTAATTGAGCTCTGCTCTATTAGAGGTTGCCCCCTCGAAGAGGCAAGTGAACATTGATTTCTGAATAATAAAATACTTGTTGTTATTTCTCATTGTTCTATGTTCTGGGTATATTTCTTCGCATATTTGGTATTTTGGTATCATCTTGCAGGTTAAGAGCATAACAGGTGGTATCAGAGCACTTTCCAGGGCCGGTGGGATCTCCATTTTTTAGCAATTTTTTTTTTGGTTAGAGACGTGTTCCAACGTCTTTAAACCACGAGATCTATCGTTGAGCGCATAAACCTATGGATTTGGGGAGGCATGCACGTAGGAAATACAAGAGGTGGTCACTCTTGTTGGACTCCCTTGTAAACCCGATGGGTACCCCTTCGAGTAGTAGCGCATTAGACAGAACTGTGCACGGACTGTCTTCTAAGTACCCTCTGGGTATATCGAAAGCCCCCTAGATCCCTTGAAACCTGGCAATAAATAAACCGTCTACCATCTTGTTGCTACTGTACACCGAGAATAGCACTCAGAGAGATTACTTGCCTATATGATAGGGTAGTCGAGTTGTCTGGCTAAGGGTATGGTTGATCCTCCTTGGTTAGTGCCCTGAAAAATTAGGCCAAGTACTATTGTCAGACCCTTATGTATATTGTGATCTGCAGCACCTAACACTCCTAGAGACCATAGTTCTCTTCTCTATCTCTGGATCATGCATAATCTCTGCCAGATCAGATCTCGCAAGTGGGGTTGTGTCGCAACAGCAGCAATAAGTTCCACTATTCATATCTATC
This sequence comes from Pinus taeda, assembly GCA_000404065.3. Classification (NCBI taxonomy): domain Eukaryota; kingdom Viridiplantae; phylum Streptophyta; class Pinopsida; order Pinales; family Pinaceae; genus Pinus; species Pinus taeda. The sequence continues at coordinate 362,767 of APFE031204221.1, read as the reverse complement.
AGAATACCCATTCAGATCTATTAGATCCATCAGATCTGCAGCAACAATTTGTTCAGATCAGCCATTCAGATCTCTGAGATCCTTGAGATCCTCCATCCAGATTTAAGTAGTTGTGTGGGTTCCTATACCCAGGCATGATTTTCACAGGACTTTTGGTAGCATTGACATTTCCTAGATTTGGCTAAAGCAAGGAGTAAACTTCGATAGGAGTTAAAAAAAGAAAAAACAAAAACAAAACGAGTCTGAGACCCCCAAAAGTCACTTATTGGTGACATAACCCATAAGATTCAGGATAACGAGCTGAGGAAGGTGTTACCATTCAATTGTTAGTCCCAAAAAATTTGGGCAGTCCAAAATTTCAAGTAAATCGGCTTGGTGCATGGTACAAACTAGAGCTCAAGCTATGGTGAATGAGAGGATGGAAAACCTTGAATCATCCTTGAAAGAGATCGTATTGCAGCTGTAGGATTTAATTTATGACGAAAAACTAGGAAGTTAACATGGTTTCATGTATCTATATATTTGGCTTGAGTTTCATGATATGTGTAGGTTATTTGGAAGCTTCCAAGGCACCCTTATGTGGCCTCCAGTGCTCAAATTCGAATTCCCTTCAAAGCAGATTTGGATAGAGGTCAAAGAAGGATATGTGTCCTATTTGGATTTTAACTCTATGAGGTGTCTCATCATTTCTTATTTGGATTAGAACTCTATGAGACACTTACGGGATATGTGTCTCATTATGAGCTATTTGGTTGTAACTATATGAGATTTTAGTGGATCTTCATTAAATAGGGTAGCTTCTTATGTTTTTGTATAAATAGGAGATTCTTCTCCTTTGGAAGGCATGTGTAAAGTTGGAGAAATGCTCATGTTTTTAATAGAGAATTTGGAGCTTACACTTGGAGATTTGAAGATTTAGTTTGTTTGCATATGGAGCTTCTTCACTTGCCATCCTCATACACCATTGGAATGGCCATCTAATGATTGTGAGATTTAATTTCTTTTATAGATTAAAGTTCATTCGCTTTCCTAGTATTAGTTTTAGAATGACTGTGTAATCTTTGCTTTTCTAAAAACATTTCAATGTGGAAGATTTATGTATTTTCTAACTGGATTAAGTTTGAGGCAAGGGCTCATAGTTATTTAGTTTCATGCTTTTATATTTTATTTTAAGATCCTCATTTAATTGCATTAATTGATATTCCTAAAGATCATTCTAAAAAATTGATTTAGTCATATTTCAAGATTGAATGGTTGAATATTTGAAACATGCAATTACTGAGTTATTTTATGTATGCTTTACTTGCTTTTCTATTTCATTAGGAGTTAAAGTATAAATAGTTGCTTACACATCATCTCAAGAAGGTAACACTTCCTAATTGAATGTTGGAGTAACTAAGTATACATTAGTTGCTTTTTATTTCAAAGGTTAGTTGAATTTCGTTTTCATTATTTGATTTTATAGATTAGATGAACTGGTTTCCATTATTTTGTAGTTAGATTGATCTAAAATGAAAGATAATTTCTAGCATATACAATGCACGTATGCTTCACAAGTTTACGAAACCCCCGGGTTGACAAATTAGATGACAGGAAATCACTTTGCCCCAACACTTTGTATATAATCTTGTTTATATTTTAAAGTTATATTGTGTTTATACATAATAATAATTAGATTGCTTTTTAAATATGGCCAACATTAGATTAAAAATGTTAAATGTTTATATATGTTTACATAAGATCTGCCCCATACTAAGCGCCCCATAGTAGGCGTGCTCTGAACGCAATAATACAAATTTATTTGGACAATAATACACTATATAGTCTTACAACATGCATTTTCAATTAGGTTCATTCCATAGCTATGACTCTTCTAACATTATTATTATTATTTATTAACTGAGTTTATTTCATGTTTTATTTTCAAAAATTTTTTATAAGTTATGAGGTCATTTAAATAAATTTAAAATATTTTAAAATTATTCCTATTACAATGATTTTTATTTCTAATCTTGTTTTTCTTAATTATTAATTACTTTTAATATTATTATAATATATGTGTTGTGTGTGTGTGTGTGTGTGTTACGGTTCAAGGTGTGTAAAAGAGGTGGTGATGGGGTGTATTTTGAGGGCATTTTATGATATGAGTGTGGACAAAAACCTATGTTAAGGGGTGGTGTGGCTCATGTCAAGTGTATGGTGATTTTGATACTTTGAATGCTTGTGAATTTAGATTCCGATTTCTCAAACCAAAAATTAAGCTTATAATTATTTCAAAATTCATGCAACTTAATAAATAAATAAATCATAATTCATGTATCATTGAAGAATAATAATATATTAGAATAGTTATTTATATAAAAATTTAAAATAAAATAGGTTAATTTAATTGAAATATATAAATTCTTTTCTAGTCTTGGTCATTAATCTCTTTGTTTCATTATTCCAATGAATGAGTTGTATTTATTATGCCATAAGGCATTTCCCTCTGAAATCAACTCCCCTCTTTGCCTACCTGTCATCTTATAAGCCAAACGATTATGTGTTAGACGATTGCAACAATTTCAGCCGTTGATTCAAAGGGGTTGCCCAAACGGTTTGGGCGTTTCATTTGGCACCGGGTCATGAATCGGGGTTGCCCAAACGGTTTGGGCATTTCATTTGGCACCGGGTCATGAAACAATTATTAGGCATGAGTTGCAGTTACAGATGAATTGCAGTTCCCAACAAGTTTCCTGATCATATGAATTAAAGAAGCCAAAATATCCATCGTGCTTCCCATATTCCTGTCACTGGAGAGGGCATGCCAATTTGGTTATAGCTTTCATATTCAACCAGGTCTGTCAAACCATTTCAATGTTTTTTTATATATACAAGCCCTTTCCATATAATACCAGATACCTATTCTAGTCGTTTTTTTTAATATGAAGCAGCTGCAGAGTCCTGGTACGCGCAGAGTCATAACGTTTTCAAATAATTCTGCGTAGCACCCACCATGGCCAGGAGAACGATTTCAGATGTACTTGTTGTTTTGTCACCATTCGTATTTTCGGCCTTGGGTGCTACACAGGCAAGAACAACAACTCGCCTTATGAATGTTGCTTTGTATTTGTTTGGAGAATATTGTTATTCAATATCTGCAGTCTGGAGGTTTATAGTTATTAGAATTTCAGAGGAATTGCATTAAGATTTAAGTTCAGTAAATACTGATTTGTGTTTATTTTGGATTTCCACTGGTTTTTTTGGAATTGTAAGTGTCATCAAAATTTGAGTATCTGACAAATTGTGTTATATGTAGTTATTCATTTACAAACCTATTTTAAACCACTGAAATTTATCATGTACCCATAAATTATATCACTGATTTTAACCCCAAAAAAATTCTGCATACATTACACCTTTTATTCCTTTCATTATCTTTTAGATGTCAACATTGTAAGACAGGTTTTCATCATCAGATGATATGATATATTATATCATTGATTTTAACCCAAAAAATAAACCAAAATAATTCTGGATACATTTATCTTTTATTTCTTGCAGTACCTTTCAGATGTCAACATTGTGAGACAGGTTTTCATCCTCAGATGATATGATCTATTACATATAATAGTGAGATAAAATTATACGATCTATTAGTTTTTTTTATTAGAATTTGTCATTCGAACTTTTTTAATAAGTTTATATTATAATATTTGATCATAATTTCTTTTTAATTATATATATAAATATTTTAACCAAATATATGATTCAATTTGTGTTGTTTCCTGTAGTCTTATATAGTGTACCTGGGAGGACAACATAACGAGAATTTGTCATACGGACAAGTAGAGAACACACATTATAGGATTTTGGGATCAATAGTAGGAAGGTAATTGAATAAATTGATAAATTTTAAAATATTGCGTTAAATTTTTATATAAGACTATTTTAATATACAGTTTGTTTTTAAATATTTATTTTAATTTAAGAGTTAATTTTATTTATTATGAATAAGAAAAGTATTATCTTTCAACGATATAAATAAATTTAATATTTTTATGTTAATGTTATTTTAGGTTAAAAATTTTGTTTTGTTAACCTTTAATTTTATTTTGTTCAGAGGTGTTGTAATATTTTTCTTGAAATATAAGTTAATTTTATAAATAATTTGATTGTAGAGGAGGGAGTATTTTGGCTGATTTAGTGAGTCACGCTTAGTTTTATCTCTATTTTTTTAAATAAAAAATTACTTTTCATATATAAATGGATCAAAAATTGAAATTTAATACACAGAGAAAGTTAATAGTTTCATCTAGCAAATCCTAAAATATTCTTAAAATCTACCATCACATTAACAATAACTTGAATAGATAAACTTAATTACGCTGTAAGGTGTTTCCCTTTGATATCAACTCCCCTCTTTGCCTACGTGTCATCTTGTAAGCCACATGATTATGTGTTAGACGATTGCAACAATTTCAGATGTTGATTCAAAGGGGTCGCCCAAACGGTTTGGGTGTTTCATTTGGCACTGGGTCGAATAGTTTCATCCGCGCACTATGTGTTAAAAGTTATTCTTCAAAAGCCTATGGGATGAGAATGTATCAGGTTTTTTAGGCATATAGATTATTGACATAGATTGCCATGTCCTTCATTTCTTCCATGTTCTCGGCTTGGACATTTGTGCAGGCACAATGGTTGGAAATCAGATGCGCCGTGGAATCTCTGGAGGCCAGAAGAAGAGAGTTACCACTGGTGGGCTAAGCAAGAATAGTTCCTTGGCACCACTGAAAATTTGCATTTGCATAATATAGTAGTGCCAAAGCAATTGTCTGATCGTTTGATAAGGTCTGTGCAGGAAAGATGTTGGTCGTTCGTGCAAGAGCTCTATTTATGGATGAAATTTCAACCGGATTGGGCAGTGCTACGACTTTCTAGATCATCAAGTGTTTTCACCAAATTATCCATCTCTTGGATGCGACAATGTTGATCTCTCTTCTGCAGCCTGCCCCTGAAACATATGAATTATTTGATGACATCATCTTAGTTTCTGAAGGAGAGGTGGTTTATCAAGGATCTCGAGAATCTGTGCTTGATTTCTTCGAGTCCATGGCCTTCAAGTGCCCAGAAAGAAAAGGGGTTGTTGATTCTTACAGGAAGTAAGTATAATTTCTGATACAGTTATGTTTTGTCCTGTGGATTGAGAGTGGTAGTTACAAACTAACATCTATATCTCAAAACATAAAGATTTACAACATTTTCACTGATATGATTGCTGTGGAGCTTGAATACTTTGTGAGCTACGACTTATCAGGGTTCCTTTCTATCTATTTACAACATTAGTGATTAAATGGATTGATTAAATTTGTGTTGCAAATACCCCTCGTTAGATTTGACTTCTTAATTGCGTTTGTGCTGGAGCTACAAGTTCTGAGTAAATACTCTAGCTGTCAAATAGATACCAGAAGGAACCGGTAGATTGGAATTTGTAGTGTTAGCAAAGATGACCATTGAACTGATGCCGTCACCCCCTGAACAAGCTGGGATAGGACTTCCTTCTTTAGAATATAGAAAGATGGACTTCATTATCAGGGGTAATCAATGGTCCTCCCATATTAAGTCTGTAAATTGTTTGAAAAGCATGCTCAGATAGACCACTGTAAGTACTAGGCAGGGGCACAGCTTGAGTTGTGTCTGAAACAAGAGTGTTCGGCACAGAAACAACTACAATGGCATTGACAAACGCAAAGGAATTATTGGATGGAATAAATGTTAGGACCAATGTTTGTTCATTTACATTGATTTTTAAAGGTTATTCTTCAAAATCTTATGGGATGAGAATGTATCAGGTTTTTTTAGGCATATAGATTATTGACATAGATTGCCGTGTCCTTTATTTCTTCCAGGCTCTGGACTTGGACATTTGTGTAGGCACAATGGTTGGAAATCAGGAATCTCTGGAGGCTAGAAGAAGAGAGTTACCACTGGTGGGCTAAGCAAGAATAGTTCCTTGGCACCACTGAAAATTTGCATTTGCATAATATAGTAGTGCCAAAGCAATTTGTTACACAATTTGTTCAACAAACTAAAGGTGGATGGAAGAGGACCTATGAAATGACTGTTTCTACCATAAATTACATAAAAATTAGTGGCTAGTTCTATCTCAGAAAAAAAATAGCCACCAACCCTATATCAGAAGGAAAGCTATCAAAAAAAAGGTTACTGGATATCAAGAGCACTGACATATTTTTCACATTCATAATTTCAAAAGAGATTAAGCCTTCATCGTAGAGTTGTATTTGTTGAAAACCAGACTTTCCATCATATGTATGGGGTGGTGGCCATCCTTACTGTTCTAAGGACTGATTTATTCACAAATTTCTCGGGTAGTATTTGAAATATTTGGGTCTGTAAGTTCATTCCATGATAGTATGTCAGTAGGAAGGATATTAGAGAACTGATTTTGGAAAAGATACAACTTACACAATTTTTTTAGCGAACCGAAAGTGGTCGGAAGAGGAATTATGAAATGATTGTTGCTACCATCAATTATAAAAAGTTTAGCCAGCAGACCCATATTAGAAAAAAATATTAGCCACCGGCACTATATCATAAGGCAAGGTGATGGAAAAACGGCTACCGGATATCAGTCTTTCCATATACCTGAAGTTTGGCTCGTAAGTACAGGGACAGGAACTTCAAATGAAAGGTCAAATCATTGTGATTAAGAATAATTACGATTATGGTTAATGAGGCATAAAAACACATTCTAAATGGTAGTTTAGAAAGGCCACATGATTCGTGAAAAGGCACCACAATATTTACAGGTTTAATGGGTACCATTGGCCGAGCTACCCAAGATAGCTCCAAATCAACAAGGCATGGCTGTTTTTCGTGGAATAAACAAGGAAATAATTCATCTAGAGCCTTAGTGCAATTATAAGATGTTGGGTTTTCCCATTATGAAACCACAAAAATTGGCCGTCTTACACCAAAAGGAACTCATTTCAACTTTACCCAGACTGATGACCCAACAAATATCGATGAGAGTCACCAACCAAAAAAAAAATCAAAAGAGTTGCATCGTACCATCCAACTTAGCGAACCAAAGTCTATAATTCAAGGCTCAGGCTACCCCTTCTTACATGAGTAGAGAAAGGTTTTGCCGATTCAAATGAGTTATATCTTTCCTGAAAATTCCCTATCCTAGGAGAAACTTGAAATGCTAGGCCTAACTTGAAATCGAATATATTTTTCACAGATGAAGCAAAGACACGAGATAAAATTCCATAATTTCATTACAAATCAAACTTGAATGTTCTGTTTGGACATTATGAAACCACAGACAGTCCTCATCCTATGCTAAATGAGAACTCGTATCATTTTATCAAGACAGATGACAAAAGACTCATAATCAATGAGAACCCTAACAAACAAAGAGCATCAATCCTTTTGAGTTTATTACTAGAAGAGAAAGAATACCAGAGTGTAATGGGGAGATGTACAACTATAGGCCTAAGCTTTCAACGTCACCTACTTATACTACCCAAACAACATAATCATGACTCCCCTGTTGAACCGACCCATGCTCATCATGTGCTTCCGAGCTGCTTTGTCGTAGACGATGAACCCCTTCTCCTTCAGCTTTACCAAGAGGTGTCGCATCTCATCAGCCTTCTGTGCCTGCAAGTAGGAATCAACCAAAGTGACATAAGCGGCAACATTGGGCTTCATCCCATAGCCCAGCATCTCAAGCGTATATTTTCCTGCCTCCTAAAGCATTCCACCCTGGTACAACCCCTGAATGAGAACAGAGTAGCTATACGAATTGGGCAAGATCGTTTGATCGCTTGATAAGATCTGTGCAGGAGAAATGTTGGTCAGTCATGCAAGAGCTATATTTATGGATGAAATTTCAGTCGAATTGAACAATGCTATGACTTTCTAGATCATCAAGTGTTTTCGCCAAATTATCCATCTCTTGGATGTGACAATGTTGATCTCTCTTTTGCAGCCTGCCCCTGAAACATATGAATTATTTGATGACATCATCTTAATTTCTGAAGGAGAGGTGGTTTATCAAGGACCTCGAGAATCTGTGCTTGATTTCTTCGAGTCCATGGCCTTCAAGTGCCCAGAAAGAAAAGGGGTTGCTGATTCTTACAGGAAGTAAGTATAATTTCTGATACAGTTATTTTTTGTCCTGTGGATTGAGAGTGGTAGTTACAACTAACATCTATATCTCAAAAAAAAAATATTTACAACATTTTCACAAATATGATTGCTGTGGAGCTTGATAACTTTGTGAGCTACGACTTATCAGGGTTCCTTTCTATCTATTTACAACATTAGTGATTAAATGGATTGATTAAATTTGTGTTGCAAATACCCCTCATTAGATTTCACTTCTTAGTTGTGTTTGCGCTGGAGCTACAAGTTCTGAGTTAATACTCTAGCTGTCAAATAAAGACTAGAAGGAACCTATAGATTGGAATTTGTAGTGTTAGCAAAGATGCCTTCATTGGTGGCAATTGAAATATATGAGGAGGGGGTATCTGCAACGAAGATCCGTCCACCCATTGTTGTGTTACTCTTTGATCCACAGTCTATAAGGTAGTTAGCCTGTGAAGTTGAAACCCCATTCTGATAAAATGACAATAAAAACAACACATAAATGCACACAATGACTGCCATTTCCTTCACTTCTTTCTCTGCAGCCCAATTGTGTGGTTCTCTCTTCTCTCTGCACCCAAATTATAGGATTCTCTTTGTGTCTCTTTCTTCCTCTGCACCTCCAGGCAATTCCAAGAGCCTATAACTCTGCCCAGATTTCCACCCTGACCATTGAACTGATGTCGTCACCCCCTGACCAAGCTGGGATATGACCTCCTTCTTTAGAATATAGAAAGATGGACTTCAGTTCACCTCTATTCTAGAGAATAATTTGGTGATTGCCATGAAACTACAGGTTCCTAAATATGTCAAGAGCAGAGTTATAGAAATACAAGACCATTATTGTGATATTTGTCTATTCTAACCAGCGCATATAACCACTACATACCATGTCAAAACTGCTCTTCTAACTTTCTACCACATCATGAAATTGGCCATTACATCAAGTCCTAGAATGATGGCTTTGAAAATGAAAGCATAGTAGGACTGCAATTAATTTTTCGTGGACTAAAAGCAATTTATGCATACAATAAATATTGATATGTTTAAAAATAGTATGCAAGATCAGAATGAATGTAAGAGCCAGCATGAAAAAGGTTTTGCAGCCCTGAATTTATGGAAAAGTCTTTTTGGAAGACTCACGCAGTTTTGAAGCTTTCTAAGTCTACTCAGAATTCTTTTCGGCCCAAAACTTTCAATGTCAAACGACATCAGCAAAAATGGAACCTTATCTCTCAGTACGTGATTTTGAAGCTAAGAAGCTTGTATCAAGATCCCAAAATCTCCCTAGGGTGTCATTGTCAGGGGTAATCCACGGTCCTCCCATATTAAGTCTGTAAATTGTTTCAAAAGCATGCTCAGATATACCACTGTAAGTATTAGGCAGGGGCACAGCTTGAGATGTGTCTGAAATAAGAGTGTTCGGCACAAAAACAACTTCAATGGCATTGAGAAACGCAAAGGAATTATTGGAGGGAATAAATGTCAGGACCAATGTTTGTTCATTTACATTGATGAGATATTCCTTCATCACAATTGAACTATCCTGGATTTGGAAATTGTACAATAGACCAGAGTCTTCGGTGGCTACTGAAAATATGGCACTTCTAAGATTGTACATTTGATAAGAGAATGGAAAGAAATGTAAACGTACCCATTGTCCGCCCTGGTGCCCAATACTGAAGGTATAGGATGACTTCTGAGTAAATACTCTAGCTGTCAAATAGATACCAGAAGGAACCTACAGATTGGAATTTGTAGTGTTAGCAAAGATGCCTTCGTTGGTGGCAATTGACATATATGAGGAGGGGGTATCTGTAGTGAAGATCCATCCACCCACTGTTGTGTTACTTTTTGATCTACAGTCTATAAGGTAGTTATCCTGTGAAGTTGAAACCCCATTATGATAAAATGACAATAAAGACAACACACAAATGCACACAATGACTGCCATTTCCTTCACTTCTTTCTTTGCAGCCCAATTGTGTGGTTCTCTCTTTTCTTTGCACCCAAATTATAGGATTCTCTTTGTGTCTCTTTCTTCCTCTGCACCTCCACACAATTCCAAGAGCCTATAACTCTGCCCAGATTTCCACCCTGACCATTGAATTGATGCCGTCACCCCCTGACCAAGCTGGGATAGGACCTCCTTCTTTAGAATATAGAAAGATAAACTTTAGTTCACCTCTATTCTAGAGAATAATTTGGAGATTGCCATGAAACTGCAGGTTCCTAAATATGTCAAGAACAGGGTTATAGAAATACTAATTGGCTCTCTTATGCACCAATGTTCTTGGATCATATGTCCATTTTGTATGGAATGTCTACTAAGTGGTTCCAGCTAATGGGGCATTGATTTGAGTGTTCAATATATTATTATTCTTTATCAAAATATATTTTTGCTCTATTTGCTTTCTTCAATTTATGCCTTACGACGTTTCCTTTGCAACATCTGATGCAAATGCTAGTTACTTTATCTTTTAAAAATAGCGTTAAAAATGAGTAACTCATACGATGAAAGAAATAATGATTATACATGTTAAAAGAAATAATGAATTTGCGATTAAAATAACTTTCTTCAAATATTCTTATTTCCTTAATTATCTCTATGTACACTTTTTGACATCTAAATTAATGTATTTGGAATAGCATCTTATTTGATAGTTTTAATTCTATTTTTATGAAATACATGACAAAAAAACATGAAACATTAAATCGATATAATCTATATACTTTCAGATAATAACAAGTTTAATGTGCTTTAAATGACGCGTAAAGTAATTAAAAGAAATTAGTTAATCTGAGTTAAAGATAAGCATCTTGATTAATTCAATATAAATAAGTAACATTTATTAATATTTTATTTAAGCAAAATATGTAAAGAAAATAATTATTAATTTCTCACGACAACGAGATCTAGTTACATAATAAAAGGTTCTCATCAACATACATTAAAAAGGTCTCATCCATGGTTGCTAAGAAAGCCTTGACCTATCTAATTTAATGTCATTTATCTAGCTCTCCCCACAAAATTTGTAATAAGTAGATAAGTGGAAGAGCTCATGTCCCACTAAAAACAAGTGTGTTTTGATATTCAGAAGGGGCTATCATTGACATACATCAAGCAAGTCTGGTCTACATATTCTAAGGTTGTTTTAGCATATTAATTATATGGTATTATATTGTATATTGCTATTATATTAGTAATATTATATATGTTGCATATTAATAACAAAAGGTGATTATAATAATAAATGCAATAATTGCGTTGAACTCTATCGATTTAAGACATACATCAAGCAAGTCGTGTCTACATATTCTAAGGTTGTTTTAGCATCATAGTTATATGGTATTATGTTGTATATTGGTATTATATTTTATATATGTTGCATATATTAATAATAAAGGTAATTATAATAATAAATACAAAGTCTATCGATTTAAGAAAACATCACGGACTATAAATTAATATGACATTGAGAAAAA
>APFE031204221.1:269721-349593 GCA_000404065.3 Pinus taeda | reverse complement strand
AAGGGGTTGCTGATTCTTACAGGAAGTAAGTATAATTTCTGATACAGTTATTTTTTGTCCTGTGGATTGAGAGTGGTACTTACATACTAACATCTATATCTCAAAAAAAAAATATTTACAACATTTTCACAAATATGATTTCTATGGAGCTTGATAACTTTGTGAGCTACGACTTATCAGGGTTCCTTTCTATCTATTTACAACATTAGTGATTAAATGGATTGATTAAATTTGTGTTGCAAATACCCCTCATTAGATTTCACTTCTTAGTTGTGTTTGTGCTGGAGCTACAAGTTCTGAGTTAATACTCTAGCTGTCAAATAGAGACTAGAAGGAACCTATAGATTGGAATTTGTAGTGTTAGCAAAGATGCCTTCATTGGTGGCAATTGACATATATGAGGAGGGGGCATCTGCAACGAAGATCCATCCACCCACTGTTGTGTTACTCTTTGATCCATAGTCTATAAGGTAGTTAGCCTGTGAAGTTGAAACCCCATTCTGATAAAATGATAATAAAAACAACACATAAATGCACACAATGACTGCCATTTCCTTCACTTCTTTCTCTGCAGCCCAATTGTGTGGTTCTCTCTTTTCTCTGCACCCAAATTATAGGATTCTCTTTGTGTCTCTTTCTTCCTCTGCACCTCCAGGCAATTCCAAGAGCCTATAACTCTGCCCAAATTTCCACCCTGACCATTGAACTGATGTCGTCACCCCTGACCGAAATGGGATAGGACCTCCTTCTTTAGAATATAGAAAGATAGAAAGATGGACTTCAGTTCAACTCTATTCTAGAGAATAATTTGGAGATTGCCATGAAACTGCAGGTTCCTAAATATGTCAAGAACAGAGTTATAGAAATACTAATTGGCTCTCTTATGCACCAATGTTCTTGGATCATATGCCCATTTTGTATGGAATGTCTACTAAGTGGTTCCAGTTAATGGGGCATTGGTTTGAGTGTTCAATATATTCTTATTCTTTATCAAGGTATTTTTTTGCTCTATTTGCTTTCTTCAATTTATGCCTTACGACGTTTCCTTTGCAACATCTAGTGCAAATGCTAGTTATAATCCCTTCCACAACTACACCTCTTCCAGGTTCATCTACTTTTCATCCCCATATACCAATCATAGAAGCTCAATATGCTCCCCTAGTTTTACCTACCCAATTACATAACATGCCTCAAGATTGTCAAAGTAGGATTCCTTAGTTTGATGGCACTGGGGCCATCACTGCACAACAACATGTAGATAAAATGAATGACTATTTTGACCTTTAGGAGGTTGATAAAGATGATGTGAAGATGAGGCTTTTTTCTCAAAGTGTTAATGGAGAGGTAAGAAAATGGTTTAAATATTTACGAGTAGCTACCATAAATTACCTTGTTGTTTTTCATCAATATTTTTGCAATAGATGGGAAACTAAAAAGAATTGCCTCTAGGTTTTAAATGAATAAAAAAATATAAGAAGAGGGCCCAATGAAACTGTTGAAGAATACTATGGTAGGTTTAGTTGAGTCTATAATGCCATTCCATCAGCTATAAAACCTCCACCAGGGTTATCTCTCATTCATTTCCATGAAGCATTTGATGTTGACATTGCCTACCAATTAAGAGAAAGAGACCCTACCACACTTGAACAAATGAAAAGTAACGCTATAAAAGTAGAGGCTAATTTATTAGCCATAAAATCCAAGCTTAAAACTGAAAGAAGGGTTACCATCAAGGAGGAACCTTTCTCCTCTTCATCAGACTTAAAATTATACAACCTAGTCAAAACCATGGAAATAATCATGGATAGAATGATAGTGGTTGATAGAACCCATCCTAGGGATAGCCAAGGAAATTCTCAAAATAGAAATTAGAATCTCAGAAGAAATCCACCACTGAAAAAATAAAGGGAATAGATGGGCCCTCAATCATCAGACACTTAGGCCTCCTTTCTAGGAAAACTATGCTAAAGAAGAAGTGGAACCAAAATAATATTTAGAGGAAAACCAAATTAATTTGTTTGGGGAGAAAAACAATTGATCATATATCTTTTACCATTGAAGAGCAAGATCAATTTATGCTTTCAAAACCAGAAATAATTCCACTAGATTCTGAAGAATAAAAACAAGTTTATCGTAATGCCATAATGGAAGTGCATAGTCAATATAACCTTAGGAGTAGAAAAACTGTTCATGCTCCTCCCAAGAAAATCCTTCTAAAAATATTATTGATAATCAACCCAAGAAAACTCAAACTAATATCTTTTCTTCTAGTTGAACTAAAAATGTTCATTCCTCTAGTCAATCTAAAGAAGATGCTAAAAAGGAAAACCTTAAAAAACTAGATTAGAACATCAAGGAAATAGAGAATCCACAAACCTCTTTCAACATAGAAAATGAATTGGCTAAAGTTAAAATTTCAATCCCCCTCAATAAACTAATGAATAAGAATGCTTACACAGCATTAGGTTCCTATACCAATAGCAGTCATAATTTTGAATGACTGAGATTAAACCTTGTAATATGTACATACCTTTTCTTTCTGCAAATGCTTTCCATATCGAAAAATTAAAAGAATGTAAAGAGGGTACGCCCTAAAGGAATAATCAAAGGACAAAAAGAATAAAAAGAAAAGTCAAAAAAGATGAAAAATATGGACCCCAAGAAAAGAAAAAATACCATGAAAATGAGCAAGCCAAAATGCCACTCCTATTTATTTTCATGCATAATAAAAGATTGTTTGCAGCTTGGATCCATGCCACAATCCATGATAGTGAAAATGTTTAAACTTGGATCTTTCATGCTTTACATTTCATGTTGATAGATAGAGAACAAAAATCTGGTTAAACAGTGTAACCTTGGCAGATAATTAGATAGGTAGAGTAAATAAAAGGAGCTCAACTATTTAATCTGAGCCCTTGGACGTAACAAGATTATATTTAATTAGTTTACTATTGTAAATAAAAGAAAAATATTTAATAAGGGTTTCTAGCTCAAATGCACTGTAATAAAGTGAAGAAAAATATGGTAAGATGAGTAGATGGGTAAGTAGCAGAAAGGTTGCAGAAGTATGATGATTGATTAAACAAAAGCACATTTATCATCTTTCTACATGTATTTCAAATGTGAATGGGCAATTAAGCATGCATAATGTTTACAAAGTCAATTAATTAACTTCCCCCATTCATTTCACCCCTTTACTTTACTAATTTCCCGTGAATAAGTTCAAAGTACTTAAAACCTTTAAGTCAAAGAGGCTCAGAGCATTTCTCTGACTTTTGGGGGGACTAGACCCTCAAATCAATGATTTATGAATATCAAGTACTAAATTCCCCTCATAAAAATTCATCTAATTTCATTCCCACTCATTTCCCTAATAAAACCCCTTTTCCTAAGGTTAAAACACTATTCTCCTAGATCGCCCCAATGAAAACCCCCTTTTTCCTGAAAAACCCACAAAAACACATCACCCTAAGTATTAATGTTAATATGTGAAAAACATCAAATTCACAAAAAGAACATTTACTTATTGATTTTTCCCTTTCTGCTCATATTTTCATATTAATTACTGATTCTATTATATTAAATCTGATGAAAAACCCATTTCCCCATATATATATATATATATATATATATATATATATAATCATACATAGTAATTATCCCAACACCTTAGTTTAAACATAAATTATAAAATATAGCCACCCCACCCACTAAATAATTGAGATATGATTATGTAAGGCCACTAATTACCCCGACGACTTAATCCTGCCTTAATGATTAACCCCGATATTGTCACACTTAAGTGCTCATTGGGCCCCCCACTAGCCTCCATGCCACTTTCTCGCCTGATTGTCATGCGGTCATCTCCCTTCGCATCCAACGACCCTTATCCATATACAGGCAACCCATCCACCGAACGATACCCACATAAAAAAGTGGTTTTTCCACCAGGCCTCGATGCTACATGTCAGTGAATGAGTGGAATCGGGTGGACCCTCCCAAATACCATCAGTGGCCAAAAGTGGTGCGATAGAAACCGTTTATTGCCTACTCGCTACACGACAAATTGATCACAGTTCACCATGTACCCACCAAAACTGATTTTTTGTGCATAAAGCCAAAAAGCCCCAAATCACTTTTGTTTCACTAGAATTTCAACTATAAACCTTTGTATGCATGTACGCCACATGCGAATGTCGAATCTGTAAACCCACATCCAATTGAACTCCAAAGACACCACAGACCACCTAGACAACCTTACAGTCTATACAGAACCCCTTCAACCATTTGCAATCATCAATCGCCCTGGTCAGAGTCCATTTTCCTCAATTTCAGGTACTTAAACCTGAATTCACCAAGTGACCTATCAATTTCAAGTTAGACCAGTCATTAAGTATTTTGTTAAACTTAGAACTTAATTAAAATTACTCTAATAGACTCCATAATGCACCTTTCTGAATACTCAAACCCTGAAACTGCCAAACTACCTCTGAAAACCCCAATTCAACCTTGAACAAGCCTAATTCGAATCCACAAGAACCAAATTATGGCTTCCCCTACTGCATTGAACGTAAGACCTGTCACCACGCCCCAATTGGACCTGGAACACTTCGCTTAGCCAATAGGGATTTCCAGATAAAAGATGCCTCTATCATAGAGCTCTTGCTTAAGGCACATTGCCAAAGTAGAGATAGGTTCTTGAAACATGCTGATGAGATTGACCTTTGGGAGTCAAAATTGCTAAAATACAAGTTCCCCCAAGTCCATATTTTTCTTGAGATTGTACATATGTTCCATGCTTGCTACATCCCCTGTCACAGAACCATCATGTCTCATGACTAAAAAGTCCTTTTAACCATCACTCCTGAGTCCATCAATGAGATGTTGTAGCTCCAACCAGGGCCAAACCTAACTCCCCTCTCAATTGGAGACCTATTGGACTTATATCCCAAACATAGCTCTACAAGATTGGCCCAATCGATCCAATCCTTCATCATAGAAGAGAAGTATAAGCCCAAAGACCCCCCTCCATGCGTAGCAACTATATTTTCTCCTTTGGGCCGAAATATTGTTTCCATGATATCTTTTATTTTGGGTTACTCCACAAGTGAATACATCAATGCAATCATCCTGGCTTTCATGTCCATTTATACCCCAGGACAGCCTCCTGCAACCATTTATGACTTTGCCACATTCATAGCTGATAGAATGCATGAGAAGTTCATAAGAATGGGAAATGAAAGGGTTCTTAAGTACTCCTGACTACTATACCACATGTTCCTCTACTTACAAGTAGATAAATTCCCACTTATGTTGCAAAATTTGGACACCAAGGGCCAACCAGGATCAGTCATCTTCTGGACCCCATTGACTCATCAATATTCCTCGCCCTATTCATATAATGATTTCATAGATTCCTTTGTCCATCATGTGATGACCATGCTTAGTGGAAGCCCTCCACCGAGAATCAGTCTTCAGATTAGGAGAGTTGTTCATCTAAACATAAACCATAAGGTGGGAGGTTCGTACTTTACCAAAACCACACTGAAATTAGGATATATGTGTGCCAGCTTGCCCCATACAAACTACTTAAATACCTCCAAATGAGATTATTTGCCCTGGAGTACTATAGACAGGTAATAAATTCAGATGAGGTAAACATTCTCTTAGCCAAAAGGAAAGCCCAACACAAGATCAAAGACCAATTGGGCCCTTTTATTTGTAATAGCAGAGAAGCTGGAAAGGAGGCTGACCTGATCCTTCAGATATTAAAATTAAAACAAAGCTTCATATGGAGATATGATCCCTTGGATTTCATCTGCAAAAGAAGGCAAAAAAACAAGATGGCTACCTATATCCATCACCACATCCCTGAAATTGAAAAGTATGCCAACCAATTGCAATGGCTGGAAAACACTTTAGAGGATAGGGAGAATATTGAAGTTTTTGTGGAAAATAGATTACTCAACCTAGAAAAACCACTTGATGAGGGTTATTTCCTACAGGTGCCAAAACAAGAAAGCAAGCCAGAGCAGTCCAACTAGCCAGAATAATCAGAAGAACCAGAAACTACTTCATATACACATCCAGTCACATAAACTCCTCAGAATGAGGAGAAGTTTGCAAAAAGTAACAGAGAAGAGGATTCCGCTTGAGGAATGCTTACTTCTGATGTACATCAAGAATCAAACAAAAGACAAAAGCCCATTCCACCCTCTAAGAAAACATTTACTGAAGACTCAACTGATGTCACCAGCATAGAGTTTGAAAGAGTCAAGCCCACCATCCCATCTGGTGGTATGCAGGAACGTTCAACCTCATAGACTTCGATGTTGGCAAGGTAGCAAAGTTTTTAGGTATCTTCCTTCAGAATGGCTACATATATGGACCGTGATATTAAGGAAATATACAAAGCGATCAAAGCTAGAAATGAGAGGCTTAAAGCCCAAGCATATGCCCAGTATTTCAAGATTACCCCCACTAATCAAACAAGGCTAATGTTATCCTTTGATATCAAATAAGGAAAAATGCAGATGACTTTCATCAAGCCAACTAGTCAACAACCAAGAGTAGCATCATATTTCAAAAAGGTGAATTTTCAAGTACTCGCAAAGGACATTCATCCTATTGAACAGATTGAACTACATAAGCAAACAGGGGAAATGATCTACTCCACATTGATAGGAAAGGCCATAGATTCCCGCCAATTGCATAACTCCTTAAATAATATATCAGCTCAGTTTCAATTGGAAAAGGCTTCCTCATAGGCCAAGGATACAAGAATCAAGTCCTTAGAGGACTTAGTGATTGAATTAGAACACAATCCCAAAGATGTAAAAGCTACAAAACAACTGATTAAAAAGAAAAATTAAGATATTGTTGCACTCAAGAAGCAGCTTAAGATACCTCAACTACATCATCCATAAACAAGAGAAGTCCTAGAAGCACAACAAGGACATGAAGAGCTCATGGACTTGGTCCTGAAGTTAAATGATCAACTTAAGGAGATAGAAAAGGAGTTGGACACTTTAATTAAGTTGAAGCAAAGTGACATGGCCATAACTTCTAGAGTTGTCATCCCCACAATATATATAGCAGTTCCTTCCACACTGGCAACATCGATGGCACCCACATCTCCACTTGCCACAACATTGCTAGTAACAACTGGGCCTAGTACAACAATAGGTACCCGAACAGATAAAGCAACAGAACTTGTCAAAGCCATGGAAGATAAGTCTCTCTAGGCTACAGAACTGAAGAGACTAAAGGAAAAGGTTGCAAGTTTGGAAACTAACTGCAAACTTGCCCAACTCCAATGGAAAGAAGAAACACAAAAGGCCTAGAGAATGGGTGACAGAATTAAAATCCTGGAGAAGGATTTAAAGCTACATAAACCATTGGGACAAACTAAAAAAATTCTCTGGGCCAATACCATTGACTCTGTCAATGATATTTGGCCATCACTTCAAGTTATATTTGAGCAAACAGAATTAGTGAAGATGGCCATTGAAGCTATCCCAAAAGTAAAGGAATAACCAAGGGATAAACTATAGGATGCCAATCAACTCATCCATTTCCTAAACAAAAAAAACAAATATGAGCTCCATGAGCTTAACGTAGAAGATAGGATTGGAGCCATTTTGAAAATCAGGAAGTTTCTTTCCAAAATAAACCTCATGCTTAACTTAGAAGAGAAGTGCCATAACATGCAGGTATCCATTGATATGTTCATGGCTAAGTTTCAGAGTTTGATGGGGAAGGGTCTTCCCAGCCTTATGGTCATCAATGAAAAACTCATGACCCAGTTGGACTATGGAGATAGACTAAGAAAATTGTCCAAGGAACAAGCAGTACTTTAGCCATTAAAGCCCTGCCAATAGGAAAAGGAGTATATGATACATTGGAGAACTTGTTTTTCCTAGAGCATGAGGTGAAACATTTGTTCCTCACCAAGCAAAATTTTTCAAAATACACAGAGGAAAATGAAATCTATAGAAGGATGGTGAATATAAAGTTACCTGATGCAAAATGGTGGGAAAAAATGACAAATTTACTATGATAAATTTACATCAGAAAGTTATTGCATAGTAAATCTGAAGGTAACCAGGTGTAAAAGGTAAATGCAGAGAAGCAAGGTCAAAGAGTATCAGTTGAAAGATGAAAGTAAAGAAGATTCTAGTGTAGGAATGCTACAAATATCAGTCCGCTTAAAGGACTCCAACTCAACTAAAGTAGCCAACAACACTACAATAAAAGGGATAGCATGAAGCAGCTTAACATATGTCTCTATCTTCATCAAAAAAAAATATTTTTATTCCCTAGATTAATTCTCAAGTTGTTTTGAGATATTTTGTAAATATTTTTGTATAAATACTTCACATTTTGAAGTATGTAGTGTGGATTCCAACACATTTCTATAAAAGTTTTCTCTCAAATCAAAATTCTATTGTATCAACGAATGGATTGGCTTGTTGGATCAAAGAATAGAGATCAAATATTTTATAGGATTCTTGTGCAAAGTGAAATACAAATAATTATTATCCGATGTTCAATCTTGTTTTCCTTATGTTTTTTCCATAATCATTTGTGTAAATTTCGAAAATAAATGTATAGCAAGCAATGATATTTTAGAAATTGCTTAAAAGCACTCTGTCTTGACTATTTTACATCCTTAATGTTTTCTCTTAAATTATCCTAGTTAGGGAATTCTTAACTACTCATCTTTCGTAGTTTCTCCTCTGGTCTATCGCTAAGGATTCTTAATTTCCCTTTGTTCATGACCATCCTCTATTCTTTATTCTGATCCTGGTCCAAGGATTCTTAAGTGCCCTTTCAACTTGGTTAGAATTACTTCACCCATTAGGCCTAAAGATTTGCATTTTTCTTTGCTAGCCTGCCCTCTAAACATTCCCTTTAATGATCTGGTCCAATTATTTTATCCATTTGTTGACTCCATAGCCCAAGGACTTGAATGCCCAGCTCTATCCATCTACTCTAATAATTCCATCAACAAACTTTAAAATTAAAACCAAAAACCCATGAACACAAAGAACTAGCCTAAAATCCCAGTAAAACAAAGCTAAATTACATAGAGAGAGCCCTCTCTAGACTTAGGTTGGCTAGAGTCCGAGTCTAAAATATTATTTTGTGGTTACCTCAGACGCTTCCTTCTTCTGATAACTTCTAAGAATAATTATGAGTGACAACATAGTGGCAACCATAATGGGATCATATCCCCAGTCTTAATAAACCTTTGAGAAAATTTCAAATCTTTATTTCAAGCCTTTTGAAGGGTTTATAAGAAGTTATTTACAAAATTTCACAAAAAGCAAAGTAATTAGAAAAGCTTGAAATTCTGCCTCTAAGGAGAACTCACTATACTAGGGCTAATCTAGATCCAAACCCTACCATAGTAGTGGATAATTCCAACCTAATTTCAAGAAGACCCAAAAGACAAGAAAGTTCAGTCCATCCAACTCCTTCAATCAAAGCAGATTCATGATCTGATGAGTGGTTTCTTTTAGAAGACCCTCCCTTTGATCTTTCATTTGACCTTTCCCTATTTAGAACTAGGTCTCAAAGTGCACTTGATGACATAGTTCTAGATCCAGAGTTTATTGCAGACCTTGAAGTCTAAAATGCAAACTAGTAAATTGATGAATATATTCTAAATTCCACTCAGTCATCCCTTACTACTGCTAATATCCCCAAGCTTTCTGAACCAGTGTCCACTACTCTTAGTTCACCATTATTCCCTTCAACCTCTGAAGTTCATTCCCCACCTCCATTTATACCTTCAACCCTACCAACCTACCATTACCCATCAATCACCTATTACTCTTAGTTCTCCATCGACTACTGTGTCATATCCAAGTACCTCAACCCCACATCTTAGCCCTGCTCAACTTAGAGCCATGGAAAATAGATATGCTCCTCTTATGTTACCTACCCCACTTGGTGCCATGCCACAAGACTACGAAAACAAAATTGTCCAATTTGATGGCATAGGACCTTATACAACACAACATCATGTAAACAAAATGACAGATTACTTTGAATTGCATGAAATTGATATTGGAGATGTTCAAATGAGACCTTTTGCTCAAACTTTCGTCGGTGATGTTAGGAAATGGTTTAGAGCATTACCTGCTAATAGCATATATGGTCTAGATATATTTTATCAGCAATTCTTAAATAGATGGGAGAAGAAAAATATCCCTTTGCAGATCCTTTCAGAGTACGAAAATGTTAAAAGAGGACCATATGAAACAGTCCAGGACTATTGCACCAAATTTAACAATATATGCAATGCAATACTAGTCAATCATAGATCCCTACCTGACTTAACATTAATAAAATTTCCTGATGGGTTTGATACTAATAGGAATTCCAACTCAGACGGAGAAATCCCCCAACTTTAGAATACATGCAAAGTGTAGCAGTTAGTGTAGAAGCCAATTTGCTAGCAAAAAAAGCTAGAGTTAGGAATGAGAGGAGACGATCTGCGACAAATGAAGCCTCACCCTCTAACCTTAAAATAGATGTTCTGGCCTAGAGTATGGAAAAGCTTATGCATAGGGTAGATAATATGGAGAGGAAGCCTTAATGGGATAATCAACAGGCACCTCCAGTTAGAAACCCAAACTTTAGAAAAAATCATAATCAAAATACTAGAAAGAATGGACTTGATCAAAATGTTAGGCCTGCCTTTCAAGAAAATTATGTTGAAACATCCCATTTAGATGACCCTGAGCAAGACACATAACTTAACTTGATGGGATTGGATGATGAGGATATTGTCTCCTTGACCCAAGAGGAGCAGGAATTGCATATGCTGTAGCAATTGCAGACATAATCCAGAGAATCATTTGATTATAAACAAGGGTATGATTTTGCCATCTTTGAAGTACACAAACAATACAACATAAGGAGTAAAAATAATATTGATACTCCTAATGAAACCAAGAAAACAATGCCAAATCAACCCAAGAAAATCAAAGTAGCTCCAGTTACTAAAACTCTACAAATCCTCCCTAGACCAAACCAGAACCCTCCTAGTCCCACCATTGTTGATATTACCCCTAATAAACCTTCTTATGATCAACCATGCACTTTAATCCCATCCAAGGAAACAGTGGGAAAATCTCCAAACATCATAGTAGAAAATCCACATAAAAGGACCCCAAATACAGAAAAAGAAGAGTAACCTACTCCAATTCCTGCTATGAAAATTCCAAGCCCTAAAATAGAAAAATCCCCTTTCCCTTTCAATCTGGGAGCAAAGGTAAAGGTAGCTAAAATAAAAATTTAAGTTCCCCTGAGAGAGTTGACTAAAAGTGAAATCTATATGTCTCAAATAAACCAAACTTTAAACATTGTTGGGATTGAAGATTTTGTCAACTTGTTTGATGATTAGCCAGAGCTTATATTTGGTCCTAATGTTAATGGAAAACCACCACAAGAAGGGATACTACCCTTTTATATTAGCCTTAGAATTCATGATAAAATATTACACAACACAATGTTAGATTTTTGGGCCTCACACAATTTAATGCCCAAAATTAGTTATGGAAAAATTAAACTTAGACAATACAAGACCTTACAAGGACTTATCTTCATTTGACTCAAGTCAAGTAAAGTGTCTAGGGTTAATCAAAGACCTGTGTGTTACCTTAGTACAATATCCTACTAAAAGCATTCTCATGGATATAGCAGTCACTGACATCCCACCTAAATATGGCATGTTATTGTCTAGATCTTGGGGAGATAAACTCCAAGGATCTTTACAGCTTGACATGTCATATGCCACAATCTCCATTTTTGGAAACCCTAAAAAGTTGTATAGAGAAACCCTAATGAAATATATGGTGAGTAGCCAAGATAGGCCTCAAAACTTTCCGATCTACTCCATGCATTCAGACATTGATTCTTTTATTTTGTATAATGGTGAACAAGCACAACAAACTTCTTCAAACAATATTGTTTTAGAACCAAAAGAAATTGCAGTTACCACTAAAAATGAAACTATCCAAACTTAGGGGCTTTCCAATGAATAAGATATTTAGAATAATTCAGACAATGAAAATTTTGTTCCCCTTGATAGTGAACATGATGAACATGAGATATTATGGCACCTTGAATTTGATGGATCAGTGAATCAGTTAGGATCGGGAGCAGGAGTATGGATATACAATCTGTAGAATGATCACTCAGAGGGTCACGCTTACATATTGAATTTTAAATGCCCTAACAACATGGCTGAGTATGAAGCCCTAATTTTAGGTCTCAAACTAGTTAGGAATTTAGGAGGCAAAAGAGTTTCTATCATGGGAGACTCTAAGTTAGTTATAAAACAAATTAATGTTGTATATATGACCAAAGATCCTAGATTAAGTTTTTATAGAGGAACAATTTTAGAAATAATGAATACTTTCCTAGAAACTAAGCTTGCAGTCATGCCAAGGAAGAATAATATGCAGGCTCATAGTTTAGCAATGTTTGCAAGCACTTGTAACTTACCATTTCAACC
Organism: Pinus taeda; assembly: GCA_000404065.3. Lineage (NCBI taxonomy): Eukaryota > Viridiplantae > Streptophyta > Pinopsida > Pinales > Pinaceae > Pinus > Pinus taeda. The sequence goes on along the minus strand of APFE031204221.1, from coordinate 337,064 downwards.
TAACCATTCGTACACTGCTGAGGTCTCGCATAGACCTGTTGTCCGAGATAACTTGAAAAATTGACAAGTATTTTCTAATGACAAACAAATAAACAATTTTTTAACATTAGAAGAAGAATTTGTAAATAGTAATATAGATACTAACATAACATCAGATCCTAATTTTAAAGATGAAATAGAAATTAATGAAATAGAAGATGAAAAGATAGATAGATTTCATCCCACTAAATTCGCAAGATGAGATGTAGAAAACCTAAAGGAAATCGAGATTGATGAGATAATTAATGAAGACTCTGAAATCATTAATCTCAAAGACAACTTTTTTCCGAAAGGATTAACCCCTTTGGAATACTTGTTTGATTCAATGGATGTCCCTAGAAAACCAAAGATGGAGCCCTTAAAATATGATATAGAGGAGTGTAATATAGGAAACAAGAAAAATACAAAATTAATCAAACTTTCGAAGTCATTACCTCCTACCAAAAAAGTGAAATACCCTGAATTATTAAAAGAATTCCAAGATTTTTTTTCTTGGATTTATGAGGACCTCAAGTCTTATGACGTTAGCATCATACAACACACCATCCCCATAAAAGAAAACTAGAAACCTTTCAGACAAAAGCTTAGGAGGATTAATCCCATACTATTACCTTATATTGAAAATGAAATCCAAAGCATGTATGAGGGCAAGATAATAGCACCAATCAGTTTCTCTGATTGGGTTTCAAATTTGGTGCCAAAAAGGAAGAAAACTGGTGATATCAAACTTTGTGTTGATCTCAGAAATCTTAATAAAGTTTCACTCAAAGAAAATTACCCTCTCCCTAAAATGGATCATATCTTACAAAGGGTAGTTGGGTAAACCAAAATTTCGTTACTCGATGGGTTTTATGGTTACAATCAGATTTTAGTTCACCCAGATAACCAGGACAAAACTGCATTTACTACTCCTTGGGTCACATTCATGTATGTGAAGATGCCTTTTGGATTGATGAATGCAGGGGCCGCTTTTCAAAGAGCCATGGACAACTTTTTCCAAGGAAATTCATGACCTCCTAGTAATATATTTAGATGACATCACTATATTCTCAAAATCTAATAATCAACACTTAGATCATCTAAGGGAGATTTTCATCAAATGCAGGAAGTATGGAATTTCTTTAAATTCGAAGAAATATTTATTTGGGTTAGAAGAGGGAAATTTATTAGGGCATATAATCTCAAAATATGGTATCCAAATAGATCCTGCAAGAATAGAAGCCATCTTATAGATACAACATCCTAGGAGCATTAGGGAATTACAAGTCTTTTTAGGGAAAATTAATTTTATTAGGAGATTTATTTCTAACCTAGTAGAATTAATTAGAGCATTGAACAATATGTTGAAAAAATGTTCAACCATAAAATTGGCCATTGAGGCTAAGAAATCCTTTGAAGACATTAAGCTAGCCTTAACTAAAAAAACATTCTTGATCAGTCCAAAATTTACTCAGGTTTCATTTTATTTTCCTTTGCTTTAGAACATACAATTGTTGCAGTTCTACTGTAGAAAAATGATCAGGGTTATGAACAACCTATTTACTTTTTTATCAAACCCCTGAGGGATGCCCCCTTAAAGTACAACATAATGGAAAAACAAGCCTTTTCTCTGGTCAAAGCTATCAAGGATGTCAGAGTTTACGTTTTATATTCTCATATAGTAGCCTATGTCCCTAATTAAGTAGTCAAAGACATCCTAACTAAAGAAGGTCCAGATGGAAAGAGAGGGAAATGGATAGATACTATATTGGAATATGACCTAGAAATCAAACCAACAAGGTTAATCAAAGGCCAAGGTTTAGCCAAGCTCATGGATGAATCAAACTGTTAGGCCTTAGATATAAATTTTATTGTAGAAATGGATAATGGAGAGGAGATGGTGACTCCACCAATCAGCCAGGCCTTTGTTGAATCACCATCGTATGCTAACATCATATATGTTTTACTAAATCTACATGATCCTCCTGAATTATCCAGGACCAAAAGCAAGTTTTTAAAAATGAAATCCTCAAAATTTTGCATAGTAAATAATGCTTTGTTTTGGAGGAATCATGAAGGTATTCTTCTCAACATTTTATTGAAAGAAGAATCTGACAAAGTGTTACAAGAGTTTCATGCAGGCCACTATGGAGGGCAGCTTTATTGGAAAGCAACTACTAACAAAATTCTTAAAGTCGGCTTCTATTGGCCTACTTTGTTTTCTAATGTAAAGAAATATGTAACCTTCTGTTATAAATGTCAAATTTTTGAAAGAAAGAAAAATATTTTACCCCTTCCCCTAAAACCAATCTTTGCTGAAGCACCTTTTCAACAATGGGATCTAGAATTCATGGGTGAAATCCACCCATGTTCCTCTGCCCAACACAAATGGATCCTTACTGCCACAAATTATCTTACGAAATGGACAGATGCCATACCTTCAGGTCAAGCCACTAACTATGTTATAATAACCTTCCTTGAGGCCAACATCCTATATAGATTTGGATGCCCAACCAAGATCATCATTGATAATGTAACAACTTTCAAATCCATAAAAATGATAGATTTCTATAGTAAGTATCATATAACCCTTGATCATTCCATAACTTACTATCCCCGAGGAAATGGATTAGTAGAATCCTCAAACAAAAGTCTGGTAAATATCATCAAAAAATTGTTAGAGGATAACAAGAAAACAAGGAACAAAAACCTAGTAAATGCCTTCTGGGTAGATAGCCTAAACATAAAGAAACCAATTGGTACTTCTCCCTATCAATTAGATTATGGAATGGAAGTTGTGTTGCCATCTTCCTTGGGAACACCAGTGGTGAATATGCTCAAGAATGGCAGGTTGAACTAAATGACATCCAAAGAAGAATTAACCAAATAATACATTTGCAGCAAACGAGGGAGGAAGTGTACATCCGATCTCACAATGTGCAGGAAAGGATCAAGAAGACTTTTGATAAAGGGACCAAGGTTGAAGATTTTTACCTAGGGGACAAATTTTTAAAATGGGATTCCAGGAGAGAAGATAAAGTTAAACATGGGAAATTTGATTTCCTATGGAAAGGCCCATATCATTTATGATTTCAAAGGTAATAATTCTTTCTGCCTCAAAGAAATGGATGGAATAGAAGAAGAAGGAGGACCAGTGAATGGTCGAATGCTCAAACATTATATTGAACCTGATTTGTACATACTTTTCTTTCAAAAGTCTAGAGTTGACTGGATGGTGATTTTTGAAGCTGAAGTCCAGAGAGAAGGCCCTACGCTTTAAAATTTTTACTATCATAAATAATAATAAGGTAGAAGCATAAAAGGGAAATGTTGCAGGGTAAAATCACAAGAATTCATAAGGTGATTGATCTACAAAGTTCTTGACATTTCACTAGGAAATGCCATCCCCAAGTGGATCCAATGTTAGGTTCCTATACCAATAGAAGTCATAATTTTGAATGACTGAGATTAAACCTTGTAATATGTACATATATTTGCTTTCTGCAAATGTTTTCCATGTCGAAAAATTAAAAAATGTAATGAGGGTATGTCCTCAAAGAATAATCAAAGGATAAAAAGAATAAAAAGAAGGTCAAAAAAGATGAAAAATACGAACCCCACGAAAAGAAAAAAGACCATGAAAGTGAGCAAGCCAAAATGCCACTCCTATTTATTTTCATGCATAATAAAAGATTGTGTGTAGCTTGGATCCATGCCACAATCCATGATAGTCAAAATGTTTAATCTTGGCTCTTTCATGCTTTAAATTTCCTGTTGATAGATAGAGAATAAAAATTTGGGCAAACAATGTAACCTTAGCAGATAATTAGATAGGTAGAGTAAATAAAGGACCTCAACTGTTTCATCTAAGCCCTTGGATGTAATAAGGCTAGATTTAGTTAGTTGACTATTGTAATGAAAAGAAAAATATTTGATAAGGGTTTTATAGCTTAAATGCACAGTAATAAAGTGAAGAAAAAAATGGTAGGACGAGTAGATGGGTAAGTAGTAGTGGATGGTATCATTATTCTACATGTATTTCAATTATGAATGGGAAATTAAGCATACCTTAGGTTTACAATTCAATTAATTAACTTCCCCAATTCATTTCACCCCTTTACTTTACTAATTTCCCATGAATAAGTTCAAATTACTCAAAACCTTTAAGTCAAAGAGGCTCGGAGCATTTCTCTGACTCTCGAAGCGACCAGACCCTCAGCCCAAATATTTGTGGATATCGAGTACTAAATTCTCCTCATAAAAATTCATCTCCCTTCATTCCCCCTCATTTCCCTAATAAAACCCCTTTTCCTAAGGTTAAAACACTATTTTCCTAGGGAACGTAATCACCCCCATGAAAAACCCTTTTTTTCCAACAAAACCCACAAAAACACATTACCCTAAGTATTAATGTTAATATGTGAAAAACATCAAATTCACAAAAAGAGAATTCACTTATTGATTTTTCCCTTTACACTCATCCTTTCATATTAATTACTAATTCTATTATATTAAATCCAGATGAAAACCCATTTCCCCGTATATATATAAATCCTACATAGTAATTAACCATACCCCTTAGATTAAACATAAACTATACAATATATTCACTCCACCCACTAACTAATCAATCTACAATTATGTTAGGTCGTTAATTACCCTGACAAATTAATCCAGCCTTAATCATTAACCCTGATACCACCGCACTTAAGTGCCCACTAGGCCCCCAACTAGCCTCTGTGTAGCTTCCCCACCTGATCACCATGCGATCATCTCCCTCCACATCTGACGACCCTTATCCATATCAGGCCAACCCATCCACCAAACGATACCCACCTAAAAAAATGGTTTTTCCACCAGCCCCCGATGCTACGTGTTAGCTGATAAGTGGAATCGGTCGGCGCCTTCCAAATACCATCAAGCGCCCGAAAGTGGTCCGATAGAAACTGTTTACCACCCGCTCACTTCATGACAAATTGATCACTACTCACCCCGTACCCGACAAAACTAGTTTTTTGTGCATAAAGCCAAAAAGCCCCAAATCATTTGTTTTCACTAGAATTTCAACTATAAACCTATGTATGCATGTACGCCACCTATGAATGTCAAAGTCGTCAACCGATGTCCAATTTCACTCCAAAGACACCATCGACCACCTAGACAACTTTGCAAGCTGTATAGAACCCCTTCAACCATTTATAGTCACCAGCCACCCTACTCAGAGTCCATTTGCCTCTGTTTCAAGTACTTAAACCCTAATTCACCAAGTGCCCTATCAATTTCAAGTTAGACCAATCATTGAGTATTTTGTTAAACTTAAAACTTAATTAAAATTATTCCACTATATTGTAGTTTGTTGGATAGTCAAACCCTAAAACTGCCAAACTACCTCTGAAAACCACAATTCAACCTTGGAAATCCTAATTCAAATCCACAGGAATAGAATTATGGTTGCCCCTACTGCATTGAACATAATACATGTCACCATGCCCCATTCGGACCTAGACCACCTTCACTTAGCTGATAGGGATTTCCAAATAAAGATACCTCTATCATAGAGCTCTTGCTTAAGGTACATTCACAAAATAGAGACAGGTTCTTGAACCATGCTGATGAGATTGGCCTTTGGGAGTCAAATTTGCCCAAATACTAGTGCCCCTAAGTCCACATTTTTCCTAAGATTGTACATATGCTCCATGACTGCTACATCGCCAGTCACAGAACCATCATGTCTCATGACTAGAAAGTCCTTTTCATGATCACTCTCGAGTCTTTCAATGAGATGTTGTAGCTCCAGCGAGGGCCAAACCTAACTCCCCTCTCAATTGGAGACCTGTTGGACTTTTATCCCAAACTCATCTCTACAAGATTGGCCCAATTGATCCAAACCTTCATCATAGAAGAGAAGTATAGCCCCAAAGACCCCCCTCAATACGTAGCAACTATATTTTCTCCTTTGGGCTAAAATATTGTTTCCATGATATCTTGTATTTTACGTTACTCCACAAGTGACTACATTGATGAAATCATCCTGGTTTCCATGTCCATTTATACCCTAGGAAAGCCTCCTGCAACCATTTATGACTTTTCCACATTCATAGCTGGGAGAATGCATGAGCAGTTCACAAGAACGAGAAATGAAAGGGTTTTTATGTACTGCTCAGTACTATAGCACATGTTCCTCTCCTTCCAAGTAGATAAATTCCCATTTACCTTGCAAAAGTTGGACACCAACGGCCAACAAAGATCAGTAATCTTATATACCCCATTGACTCATCAATATTCCTCCCCCTATTCATAACATGATTTCATAGATTCCTTTGTCCATCCTGTGATTACCATGCTCAGTGGAACCCCTCCACCAGGAATTAGTCTTGAGATCAGGAGAGTTCTTCATATAAACATAAATCATAAGGTGGGAGATTGGTACTTGTACCAAAACCACACTGAAATTAGGATTTATGGGTGCCAGCTTGCCCCATACAAACTACCTAAATACCTCCCAATGAGATTATTTTCCCTAGACTACTATAGGAAGATAATAAATTCAAATGAGGCAAACTTTGTCTCAGCCAAAAAGAGAGCCCAACTCAAGATCAAAGACCAATTGGGTCCTTTATTTGTAATAGCAGAGAAGTTGGAAAGGAGATTGACCTTATCCTTTAGAGATTAAAATTGAAACAAAGCTTCATATGGAGATATGATCCCTTGGATTTCATCTGCAGAAGAAGACAAAAAAACAAGATGGCTCCCTATATCCATCACCACATCCTTGAAATAGAAAGGTATGCCAACCAATTCCAATGGCTGGAAAACACTTTAGAGGGAAGGGATAATATTGAAGTTGTTTTGGAAAATACATTACTCAACCTAGAAAAACAACTCGATGATGGTTATTTCCTACAGTTTCCAAAACAATCAAGCATGCCAGAGTAGTTTGACCGGCCAGAACAATCAAAAGAACTAGAAACTACTTCATATACACATCTAGTAATGCAAACTCCTCAAAATGAGGAGAAGGTCCCTTGAGGGGGAAGGTTTTTCCCAATCCTATGCTCATCAATGACAAACTCATGACCTAGTTGGAGTATGGAGATAGACTAAGAAAATTGGCTAAGGAACAAGCAATTTCTTCAACCATTAAAGCGTTTCCAATAGGCAAAGTATTATATGATACATTGGAGAATTTTTTTTACTAGAGTATGAGGTGAAATATTTGTTCCTCACCAAGCCAAATTTTGCAAAATACACAGAGGCAGATGAAATCTACAGAAGGATGATGAATATAAAGTTACCTAATGCAAAATGGTGGGAAAAGATGACATATTTACTATGATAAAGTTACATCAGAAAGTTACTACACAGTAACTCTTAAGGAAACCAGGTTGAAAAGGTAAAAGTAGAGTAGCAAGGTCAAAGAGTATCAGGATCAAAGTGTATCAGTTCAAAGATGAAAGTAAAGAAGATTCCAGCATAGAAATGCTACAAATATCAACCAGCTTAAAGGGCTCCAACTCAACTGAAATAGCCAGCAAAACCACAATAAAAGGGAGAACATCAAGTAGTTTAACATCTGTCTCTATCTTCATGCAAGAAGATATTTTTATTCCCTAGATTAAGTCTCAAGTTGTTTTGAGATAGTTTGTAAATATTTTTGTATAAATACTTCACATTTCAAAGTATGTAGGGTGGATTCGAAGACATTTCTATAAAAATTTTCTCTCAAATCAAAATTATATTATATCAATGACTGGATTGGCGTGCTAGATCAAGGAATAAATATCAGATATTTTATAGGATTCTTCTACAAAGCAAAATACAAATAAGAATTCTCCCATGTTCAATGTTGTTTTCCTTATGTTTTTTCCATAATCTTTTATGTAAATTTCTAAACTAAATATAGAAAGGAATGATATTTTAGAAATTTCTTAAATGCATTCTGCCTTGATTGTTTTACATTCTTAATGTTTTCTCCTAAACTATCTTAGCTAGGGAATTCTTAACTACTCCTTAGCTTCGGTAGTTTCTCCTTTGGTATATAGCGAAGGATTCTAATTCCCCTTTATTCATGATCATCCTCTATTCTTCATTATGATCTCAGTCCAAGGATTTTAAGTGCCCTTTCACTGTGGTTAAAATTACTTCACCCATTAGGCCTAAAGATTTGCATTTTTCTTTGATAACCTACTCTGTGGACATTCCCCTTTAATGATTTGGTCTAGTTATGCTATCCATTTGTTGACTCCATCGCCCAATGGCTTGAAGACCTAGCTTTATCCATCTGCTCCAAGAATTCCACCACCAAACCTTAAAATCAAAACCCAAACCCCATGAACACTAAGAAGTAGCCTAAAATCCCAGTAAAACAAAGCTAAATTACATAGAGAAAGCCCTCTCTAGAGTTAGGTTGGCTAGAGCCTAAGCCTAAAAGATTGTCTTGTGGTTACCTTGGATGCTTCCTTCTTCTAATAACTTCTAATGATAATTCTGAGTGATAACACACGACACAAGTAATGAGAGCCTTAAAAGTAGGATAAGAAATAGATATTGTAAACCTTGTTGATGACAAGCTTGAACTGTTGTTTGGTCTAGAGGTAGAAGGTAAACCCCAATACGGAAATGTTAGCCCTTTCTATGTCATTCTTAATATCCTCAATAAAATTGTTCATAATTCCATGCTCGATTCTGGTGCCTCACACAATTTAATGCCCTGAGCCACAGTGGAGAAATTGAACCTTGACATCAGTAAGCCATCTAAAGATTTGTTTTCATTTGATTCCAACAAGCTAAGATGCCATGGTCTCATTAAAGACTTTTTTGTCACCTTAGGTCAAATCCCTTCCAAAATTATAGTTATTGATATCGTAGTAGCAGACACACCCCCAAAGTATTTGATTTTAATGATGTGGCTAAAAAACCTAAAATAGAATGGACTAGAGCCAATGTGGAAGAATGTAACATAGGAACTGAAGAAAATCCTAAAATAGTTAAATTGTCCAAATATTTACCTTATGCTAAAAAGTAGAAGTAGATAGCGCTTTTCAAAGAATTCATATATTTATTTTCCTAGAATTATGAGTATTTAAAGTCCTATGAAACCATCATTACACAACATAAAATTCCTATAAAAGAGGACCATAAACCTTTTAAACAGAAACTCAAAAGGATCAACCCACTGCTTTCACCCCTAGTTGAGAAAGAAATTAAAAAAATGTATGATACCAAAATCATTTTACCCTTGAGGTTTTCAAATGAGTATCAAACATAGTTCCTACTAGGAAATAGACTAGGGAGATTAGACTATGTATTGATTTTAGAATCTCAATAAAGCTTCTCTAAAAGACAACTATCCTTTGACCAAAATCGACGACTTCCTGTAGAAGGTAGTTCGATCAACAAGAGTTTCCTTATTAGATGCATTTTCCAATTATAACCAGGTTCTAGTACATACACATGACCAAGAGGAAACAACCTTTACAACACCCTGGGGCGCTTTCCTGTATGTGAAAATGCCTTTTGGTCTAATGAATTTTTGTGCTATATTCCAAAGAGCAATGGATTTTTCCTCTCTAGATGAATTAGGTGAGTTTATAGTCATTTATTTAGGTGATATCACTATCTGCTCAAAGACAAATGACGATAATTTTCTCCATTTAAGGGGAGTTTTCGAAAAATGTAGAAAATTTGGTATCTCTCTTAACCCTAAGAAAACATTATTTGGCCTAGAAGAGAGAAAATTGTTAGGAGAAATTATCTCAAAGGATCACATAAAAATTGACCCTAGAAGAGTGGAAGAAATATTGAAAATATATCCACCTAGGAGAAAAGAAGAAGTCCAATCTTTTATCAGAAAAATAAACTTCCTTCGAAGATTTATACCAAATTTATCTTAAATCTTAAAAGTAATAACTAACATGTTAAATAAAGATACTAAAATCAAATGGCATAATGACACAAAAGATTCTTTCACTAAGGTCAAGAAGGCGTCAACAAATGCACCAATTCTAATAAGTCTCTCATGTTACAAAGGATTTCATGATATTATCTTTTGCATCTGATGATACAGTAGCATTAAATTAAATTAAATCAAATTACATTATATTAAAATTTAGATTAAATTAAAACATAATAAAATTATTTGAATTAAATTGCATTATATTAAATTAAATTAAATTAAAACATAATAAAATAAATTGAATTAAATTATATTAAATCAAATTAAAATTAAATTCAATTAAATTAAATTATCAAATCATTTAAAATCCAAAATTAGATTAAATAAAAATATTAAATTAAAACAAAAATCATAATTAAATTCTAAATTTAAATTTAAATGAAATTAAATTAATTAAAAACCACACCTTTATCAAAACCTGTTGGCCCTTTACACGACCATACCTACCATAACCTTTATTTATCACTCATCATTCTCTGACTTCTTCACGTATCTAATCCTGATGATGAACCACAGAGGATGGTTCGAAACATCGACACATAAAACAACAAAATGCGATGGAACTGGAAGACATAATCACACAAGATACAATAGCAGTTGTGTTGTTGCAGAAGAATGTAGAAGGACATGAACAACTAATTTCGTTTTCTAGCAAAGCATTAAGAGATGCATTGTTGAAGTACAACATCATGGGAAAATTCACATTTGCATTGGTAAATGACATTAAAGATTTTAGGGTTTATATTATGCATTCACACATTATTTCTTTTGTCCCAAGTGTAGTTGTCAAACACATACTCACTCAAACATATCAAAATGGAAGAAGGGGAAAATGGATTGCAACCATTATGGAATGTGATATGGAAATCAGACCAACTAAGCTTATCAAGGGTCAAGGGTTAGAAAAACTCATGGTAGAGTCTAATTTTATTATGTTAGATATCAATTTTATTGCAGAATTAGAGTAACATGAAGACCACGTGACTACACTGATCTCAGAAGTCTTCATCACATCACCATGGTATGTAGACATAATCTTTTTCTTATAGAACATATATTCTCCTCCTAGTTTAACAAAAACCAAAACAAGATTCCTAAAAGTGAAAACTATGAAATTATGCATTCTTGATGAGAATTTATACTGGAAAGATGTTGGACAAATGTTACTAAATTGTTTGTTGAAAGATGAATCAGACAAGGTCCTAGAGGAGTTTCATCAAGGAGAATGTGGTGGCCATCTATACTGGAAATCTACAACCAACAAAATCCTTAGAGATGGTTTTTACTAGCCAACCCTATTCTCTGATGTACAAAAAAAGTTCACTTCCCACCATTAGTGGAAAATATTCGAAGGAAAAAGAATGTTTCTACCTTTACCATTAAAACCAATTTCAGTAGAATTCCCTTTTCAACAATGGGACTTAGAATTCATTGGGGAAATCCACTCGAGTTCCTCAGGCTGAGACAAATGGATTTTGACATCAACAAACTACTTTACTCAATGGATAGAAGCCATTCCCCTTAGACAAGCCACTGATGTCATTATTATCCAATTTCTAGAAGGAAATATATTGTCTAGGTTTGGCTTCCACTATAACATTATAACTGACAATGCCGCTGCTTTCAAGTCCAGGAAAATGATAGATTTTTGTAACAAATACCAAATTAAGTTAGGGCACTCTACTACTTATTACCCTTGGGGTAATGGGTTAGCTGAGTCCTCAAACAAGAGATTGGTTAATATTACCAAGAAACTATTTCAAGAGAACAAGAATTCATGCCACAAAAAAAATTAATCCATGCACTATCGGTTGATCGAGTTACTACCAAGAAGTCCATCATAACGTCTCCATTCCAGATAGTGTATGGGAAAGATGCAGTTTTCCCAACTTCTTTGGGAATTACAGTGCTCAAACTTTTGTACGAAACTAAGTGGAGACTAATGATATGCAAAGAAGGATAAACTAGACTATTCAGTTATAATGGTCAAGGAAGGAAGTTTATCATAAAATTCAAGTCATAGAAGAAGATATTAGAAGGATTTATTATAGAAGAGTTGAAGAAGATGATTGTTAACTCAATGATCTTATTTTGAAATGGGATTCTAGAAATGAGGATAAGGGAAAACATGGTAAATTTGACAACTTATGGAAAGGACCTTTTAAGATTGATTCTTTTAGAGGTAAAAATGCATTCCTTCTATCATATTTGAAGGAGAAGAGTTGCTAGGTGGACTAGTGAATGGTAGACACTTAACGCATTATTTCCCACCAAATTAGATCAATTCATTCCTCAACATAACAAAATATCATTTTTATTTCATATTGCAAGAGTGCGGGTGACTCTCAGCAGAAGCTGCAGCTTGCAGATAAGGCCTTGAGCTTCTAATGGTGTGTTACCATAGGTATGGTTAATTCATAGGTATAACAGTTCAGTTGCAAGATTTTTGAAACTGGCCCAGATTTGGATAATGGTATTGATCTATGGTGTTCTTTGGCACCTCACAAGGAGGATGTCATCCCCAGTTGGAGCCACTGTTAGGGTCCTATATTTCATAGGATGCGTTTTTTTGACGTCATGATTTATATTCAAAAAATATAAATTATGTTTCATGTTTGAAATTTATTTCCAAAATATATAAATATAAAGAGAAAAAAGAAAAATAGATTGTAGGGAACATAAAAAAATAGAATAAATAAAGAAAAGAAAAACAAAAAGAGGAAAGATATATGAAATTTCCTCCTAGGTGAGCAAGTCTAAATGCCACCAAGAAAAATCAAAATTACACACTTCAAGAATTTTTGTAAGTGTGCAACTTCATTAAATGCCACATTGTAAATAGGACAATTAGAAATAGTTAGTCTAATCACATTGTTTAAACATGGTTAGGATGAAAATAAATTTAATTAGGTGAGTGAATAAATCAATCACACAGCTTAATCATGATTGAGCTAGATTAGTTAAGTTAATCACACAATTTAATCATAGTTAACTGATAAAGAAAAACTAATCACAAACCTTAGAAAAATGAATAAATGGACTTGGAAAATCAAATGTGCCCTATATTTGATTAATTTTGTTTAAATTAGTTAATTTGATTTGGAATAAATTAATCAGGAGTTTAAACATGATTGATTTTTTGTAATAGTGTATACTATTCCTTAATATTTCAAAGGTTGTAATAACGTCTGAATCCCAACATATAAGTTTCATTGAAGGGATTATTAATTATGACAAATCAATGTTCGAGATCTTCCCTGGCCGAATCAACCACGAGGAAATGTGTTCAGGCCACCCAAAGCTCCATCCCACTTTATCCATGGGGAGGCATGCGAAAGGCCAGCTACGTGTCACCCCAATAGCATTTTTCACCCCCTACCTTTTCAATCGGCATGCCCCCCCCCGGAAAATGTTTAGTGTTGACTTCTCACCCCTCCTACACACCCTATCCACCAGGACACTGTTTCCCCACCCCACTCACCATCTGCCAACTCATCCTTATGGACCCCACTCCCATGACCTTCCCTTTCATTTAACATGTCATGAGAATCCATCCCACTCCTAATCGAACCGTTCCATATAACACTCCCCTTCCCACATCAAAAAATTGTTATGCCAATTAAGTACTCTCACACCCTTTATAATGGATCCACTCTTAGTAACAGAAAAACAAATTATAATTTAAAACACTACCTTATTAGGAACTTTTAAACCACACATTCCTTTATTTCACCTATTTTTCATGATCTATAAAAGTTTTCAATCTTCCACGTTGTCACAGTAACTAGACAATTTCTCAATGGCAATGATCGAATCGTTATTAGAGACCTCGCTCCAGCATTCTGCAGTCAGCTTCCTATTCTAGGTAATCCTAGTGTCGTCCTCCCTATATTTTTACCTTTAAATATCATTAATTCCTCCTAACAGAAGAACCCCTAAGCGAAAGGGAAATAAACCAGAGGAAAATTCCTTGCCACCCCCTCCTATTGATCTAGATGATTTACCCCTAGTTGATCTACAATATAAAATACTTGAAACAAACTATGAATTTGACTTGTTTGAACTTAATAGCTGGTTGAAGAAGAAATTCTTAGATCAAAGTGATGAATTGAATCTATGGGAGTCTACCCTCCCTAAATTCATGTTCCCACAAACCCATCACTTCCCTGAGCTAGTATTGAGGTGTCAATTAAGCTATGTACCCTCCCAAAGAGAAATTATGAGTAGAAATAGTGAAATTATGATCACCATCACAACTCAATTCATATATCAAATGCTTCAAGTGACAATTCTAGATACTTCCAAGCCATTGTTAGTAGACTCTTTCACAAAATATAAAAGAATTTAGCCTTCCCTCGGAGAGCAAAAATATTTGAAATCTTTCTCCTGAAGATGCCCAATTACCTAAAACAAACCCTCCATACTCATCTTCAATGTTCCCTAAGGTAACCAAATAGATCATCAACATCATCTCATACCTACCTGGTTATCACTTTGATCAGTGGGTTGATGAGGTTAATGTTGGCTTCCTATCAATTTTTACCACTCATGAGAAACATTTTGTTTTTAATTACAGTGAATTTATTGCAGAGGCAATGCATGAGAAATTCATGAAGTTTCTTACAGAGTGAGCATTCAAATATTCTATTGTGTTAGTTTATATGTTTATTTATCATTAAGAAGAAAATTTTCCCTTTACTTTGCAGAAGATGGATGAGTAGGGTAGTGATCAATCAGTCAAACATTGGACCTCTCTACTTAGGAAAAACTCCATAAAATTCACTTTCACAGATTATGTTGATCATTTTTTGTAAACAATTATTATTTTGTTAAATAGTGATTTGGAGCCTAGATTAGGAGCATATATTAAGAAGGTTTTGCATCTTAGTGACCATGTGAAGATAGGTGACTAGTTTTTATACCATAACTACATTGATACTAGAGTCTACTGGTGTGAATTTCTACCCTATAGGTTTCCCACAGTTATTCCCATGAGACTATTCTCATTAGAATACATCAAGAAATTGATACACATGGATGACCTGTATTTTAAGGAAGCTAAGAAGAAGGCACAATTTAAAATCAAAGCACAAGTAGGACCTTTTGTATGCAATACTAGAACAGATGGTAAAGAAGTGGATTTGTTGTTGAAGCAACTAAATTTCAAAGTAAGATTCACTTGGTCTTATGAACCTTTTGGTATGATTTCAAGGTTGAGGGTGGAGAAAAATAATACTCCTTACACACATACTCCTCGACCAGAGATTGAGTAGTATATGAACAAAGATTAGTGGGACGATAATACACTATAAGAGGATGAATAATAATTCATATTACCAATAGCTTCTTAGACTCCTACACCTCTAGAAAGCCATGATGAAAGGACTAAGGAAGAAGAGTCTTCTCTAGTAACAAAAATTGAAGCCAACATGTCTTTAAGCTATACTAAGAAGTCTAAAATGAATCCACCACCAGTTATTATATAGGAGGATGAAGCGTGAATTATTATAGTCATGTGAGGCAAACATGCTTCACCAAAATCAGAAGACATCATTGCAGTTACAAGACAAGTAGACATTTCTTTTGGGCTCTCCATCTTCCTCTGTTTCACAACATCCTGCAGAAGAACCACAAACAGGTGACTTGGCTTAGGAGACTACTGAGCCTAATACATTTTCCAAGTACATGGAAATAAAAAATATGAATGATATGCTAAGAGCCACAACCTACACATAATTTTGGAAGAAGGCATCTACATATCGGCACAAGCTCCTTTCAACATTTGACACAGAAAAGGGAAAAATGCAAATTGCATTCCTTGAAGCTAAAGTGCCAACCCTAAGGACACTAGCAGATTATAAAGAATCTTTGTTCAGTTTTGATACAAATCAAATTCATCCAATAGATCAAATGGACATGCACAAACGAACTATTTAAATGATTTATTCTACACTAACAAATGCTGCCATGTCTGCTTCTCGATTCCAGGTATCATTAAACAACACATAGTCACAACTAAAGCTGGAAAGGATTTTATCCTTAGTAAAGGATACTAGGATCAAGTCTCTGGAAGACTTGGTGTTAAAATTGGGATATAATGCTAAAGATGTAAAGGAAACAAAAGAGATGGTGAAAAGAAGAGATGTTGATATAGTAGCATTAAGGAAACAACGAATTTTTTCTACCACAGAATATCCACAGGCTAAAGTAGTTAGAGAGATAAAAAAAGCAGAAAGAAGATATATTCCAAATATTTATTGAACATAACATCTAGATTAGGTACATGGAAGTACAACTAGAGAAATTGCTCAAAGAGAAGGATCAAGAAACACAGTTGGCCATAGTTCCACTTAAAACAGTCATAATTTCAACAATCACAACCCCACGGGAATCTACATCAACTTCAAACACCAGCGCAGATATTAGATTCTACAAGTGAACTTTTTAAATCCATGGACAATCTCTCCATTCAAGAACAAGAAATGTCTAGTTAATAGCTCAACTCAAAACACTAGAAGAACAATAGTTAAAAATTGATAATTTTTATGTGGTAGAGTTGTAGAAAACTAATCATCTTAATATTCAAATTGAGCAGTTTTAGAGTGAATGAGTTATGGGTCAAACTTCGGCCCAAGCCAAAGAAAATATATGGATAGAAATCAGTGAAGCCATCACAAAAATATGGTCTTCCATAAATTATTTTTTAGCAACAAGAATTGATACAGAGGTCCAAAGAGGTAGTAATGTAAATCAAAATAGACTTAGGATAGAAACCAACAACAATTATCAAATTCTTGAATTCCAAAAATAAAAAATAATTATAGTAGCTATAAATTGAAGACAGAATAGAGACTATTCTAGAAGTGAGGAGGATTCACACCAAGAGGAACATTATGCTACAACTTTATAATAAGTGTCAAAGTCTAGACACCATCATACAAAGATTTCATAAGAAGATGCAGATACTAAATAGGAAAGGTCTACCAAAACTGATTGGTAGGGAAGATAAACTTATGAGCTTGACAGAGTACCAGGATAAAGTATCAACTATTTCCCAAGATAATTCAAGATTTGCAGGTAAAAAGGGGCACATAACAGGGAAAGAATTCATGGAGGCCTTATATTTTGACTTGCTCATCATTCATGAACTTAGACATTTGTTCATCATCAAGCCAACTTTCCAAAAGTACAATGATGCCAATGAGGCCTATACAAAATTACTTAAATTTTCTATCCCTACTGAATATAGATGGGACAAGATCTGAGTATTACTTTGAGTAATTATTATCTTCGATGAGAAGGAAAAAAACACAACAAATTTGGAGGCCCAGTCATCAACAACCATCCTCAATAATAGCGGCAACAATTCCAGTGGTTCGAAAATTCCTAAACTTTTGTACTACTTTTATAATTAGTTGTTAGATACCTTTAAGATCTTATATGTATATTTTGAATCAAGATATTTTGTAATATTTTCTATAATTACTTCATAATTTGAATTATGAAGTGTTGGAGCTTTTTCTGAAGAAAAGGACTTGCATTGTAAAGTAGCTCATAGAGCCATCATTGATCAGATTTTCAGTAATATAGTGCAATCATTACATCATTCTTATGTCATTTTTATTGGTCAAGTGAATCTCTATTTGTCAACTTGTTTTCTTTTTATTATCATATGTGATTCTAAAATCTAAATTATTCTAAGAAGATAAAGAACATAATTTTTTTGATTGTACACTTTGTCTTTGCCTTAAGAATAATTTTTATGTTTTCTACTAAAGATTAAAACCGGAATTCTTAACTGCTCTATTTTTAATTTGATCTCTAAATCTTCTCATCTCCTTCACACCATAGATATTAAAGGATCTAGTGACTTTTCCTAACCTTGCTTGTAAGTTTAGGCCGTAAACTCTGTATTTGATCACCTCAAACATGTGACTCCATTTTCCCAATGGCCTTTCTTCCCAGTTTCAACCCAACAACACAAAAAACCCAAACTTGACCTTAATAGCTAGCCTAATACCTCTAGTCAAAGTAGATTTCGAGTTTCCAAAGTGGTTCTGTGGTTATTTGTGTGATTTTTTCTATAACCTCAAACATTATGGAGTGATAACAAAACCAAAGGGAATAATATAAACCCAACTTATATAAACCATTAGTAAATGTTATAAACGCTTAAATAAACATATTTGAGAATTCTCGACCATGCTTATTTTTCATAACAATAAGCCTAAGGGATTAATGTTAAAACCCCAAGGGACTATGAACCTAGGGGAATAATATTAAACACAATGGACTAATATTATAAACCGAAGGTATATAAACCCTAAGATAAATATTATAAACAATAAAATAAACATTCTTGACCATGGTTGATTTTTATATTTATTTTCGTAATATTATATCTAACGAATATGAACCCTTAGATTGATAAACCCAAGCGATTGATCTTATAAAACCAAGGCACTAATAAACCCGGGGATTATAAGCCCAATGATGTAATATTAAACACGACAGATTAATATTATAAGCCCAAGGTATATAATGCCATAGATACATATTATAAAACATAAAATAAACATGGTTGACCATTGTTGATAATAATTGAGCCAAAGGTAATAATAAAATCCCAAGGGATTATAAAGCCAAGGGAATAATATTAAAACCTATGAATATGAAGCCATAGATCAATAAATCCAACTGATTGATATTCTACACCAAAGGGACTAATAAACCCAAGGCATTATTGCTAAAATCCCAAGGGATTTGAACCCAATGGAATAATGTTAAACCCAATAGATAAATATTATAAACCCAAAGTATATAAACCCTAAGATAAATATTTTAAACCCTAATACAAACATAGTTGTCCATGGTTGATTTTCATAATGTGACCTTGCACCGTGGTTGATAATAAACAAGAGATTAAAACTAAAACGACAAGAGATTATGTACCAATGGGAAAATGTCCAACCCAAGGGATACATTTTATAAAGCTACATATACAAACCACAGGAAAATTATGAAAAACCATCACATAGTATATACCAAAATGCATTAAAGAATACAAACAACACACCTGAATTTATCAAAAATGCATGGAAGAAATATTGAATATAATGGAAGAATATTAATGAATATCAAACGATTAAAAATTAAAGAAAAGTGACAAATAATTTTATGGAATGAAACACCAATGACAAGAATATCGAATGTCCTCACACTTAAACAGAAGAGAAAAAAAAATAACAAACAAACAAAAACGGAAAAAGAAAAAAAAGAAAAAAAACAAACTAACAGACAAACAAAAAACAAAACAAAAACAAAACAAAAAGACAAAAACAAAAACAAAATAAAAAAACAAAAAAAAAAACAAAAAACAAAAAAACAAAAACAAAACAAAACAAAAATAACTAAAAATAACAAAAAACAAAACAAAACAAAACAAAACAAAGCAAAGTAAACAAAATAAAAATAAATTATGAACATATATTATTTAGAGATCTATTTTGGGTCTTTTAACATCAAAAAATTGTACAATGAGCATGAACTTTAAATAGTCAACCATAACACAACTATTTTATGCGACCCTCTTCCAAAACACACCCAGAATGATGATAGAAGCAACACTAATTCAGATCAATAGGATAATTCTCACGATACTTCATGCTTTCCAACCAATCCCTTCTTATTTTCCTCGCAGATTCTCATTGGTGCAAATGATACAAGGTTTCAGCATATGATTTTATTACATGCAAGACACGAATATGATCATTAATAAAACAAGGATGGAAGCTGGAAGCCATGCTTCCTATCCATCCTTCCATCCTTTTGCAAATGTAGGAAACAATACTTATGGTTGTTGCAATAGATTTTATCTCTTTAATGTAATAAATGTCATCATTGTTTTCCATATCTGCATTTGAATGATAGAAACATACAATTAAAATTACCACATAAACAAAGAAACAAACAGATATATACACACATATCTTTGACATTAAAGCCAACATAATTTATTTCACATAAACATAATAACATTCAAAATAAGGAGAAAATAAAGCACATACAGGTAAATTTTAATGAATCAAAGAACAAGATCACCACCAAAAAATCAATGACCCATGTAGTTTCTTCTAAATGCTCAATTTACTAACTTTAGCAATAAAAAAAGCTACTTCAAATGATAAAAATTTAGAACACAAAAGTCATGAGTCTGCATAAAAATAATTACAAGAAAGAAAACAGTTATATAGAAGTATTCACAGAATAATAAACCCAAGACTAAATAATATAACCATAACGGATTCTAAACCCAATGGAATAATATTAGTCAAAGGGATAATAAACCCAATGGATTAATACTAAAAACCCTACGGTCTATATGCCCTTACATTTTTTCTATTTATCTGTTCATTTTATCATTCTCTACATTTATAATTGATTGGATTTTTAGTATTCATTCCTTAGGTTTATAATCCCAAGGGATCTAGTAGTATACTCTATGAATATGAACCCAAATATTAACAAACCCAATGGATTCATAAACCAAACCAAATGGAACATAAACCCTATTTTTAATAATATTAGTGACTTCCATTTATTATCCCTTTGATTTAAAATACCAATCCCTCTAGTAACTAAATAATAATCATTAATACTATTATTGAATGTTACTACATTTTTTAATTACTATTATAATTTTAAACCTATTAATCCATGGTAGACAAAAATAAAGACCATGTGATAAAAACCATTAATAACATTTCCAACCACTCTACAAAACCGTCAAAATCAAGTGTAGATAAAAAATTCAAAAATATATAGACTTCAATCATTCCTCCTCTTTTTACCTTACTGTTACATAAGCATTATTTTTCGTTTTGGCATAACGCTGATAAGAAAATGGTGGTGAGATATGTAGAGCATTGATAGATCTCACTCTTGATACAGCTGTAAATGGAAAATCTTGCCTCTCTCTATCTCTAATATCTATTATGGCTCGTTGCAAATTAATCCATTATAACTTATGTGTAGACAAGGCCCATGCCATTTTTCAAGAAATTTATCTATGATTCCCTCTTACAACAGGTGTTATGGGCACAACATTTGGATAATCCTTGTTGAATGGAACACTAGTGTACTTCTCCAAAATAATTGTAGCAAACCATGGAAGCTTTGGTAGCTTTGTATTAGGTGAATAAAATATATCTTCTATATACCCAAGAGCACCATTGACCAACCCAGATTCCACCCACAAATTACATGTAAGAATCACATGCTGACCACAAAAAAAAAGACTTGACACTCCAAGACATCATCATCTCTGTCAATAATCTTAGATCTCCTAACACATTCTGCAACACATCTTGCAACTGGGAAATTCAATGATTTCAACATTTTCTGATTGTGCAACTATTCACAACCTTTAACGATCCATGACACTATCCACACGTGTCATAAGAACATCCTAATCTTCCAAATAAGGCTTTTCATTTCTAATATTCATTAAAAGGTTGGGAAAATATGCCTGCTTAGGATCATCTCCCTATTGCCTAAATTTTAGCCAAAGTTACAACAATGATGAAAGAGTGCCACAACATTTTCCCGATTGTTCTTCCTTCATACAAGGGATTATCCCTAACTAGTGGAAGCTAGCCAAGTTCACCCACAATAATCATGGACCTTTCACCAAAAGGAAAAGATTTATTTTCTGAAAAGGCTTCTCATAAATGAGAATCTATTTTCCTAAACAACATTGGCCCAATGAAGCTCATTTGATCAATTAAAATATAAGGAACATGCCTCATTTCTTCCTGGAAATTGGTTAAAGATTGACCAGTTAGCGATTTCATATCTTTAATAGGTATTTTCAAAGACGAATGTATTGTTTTCCCATGTATACTGAAAGCAGTTATAACTGTTGGAGCAAGCAATAATATTGGACTTATTTCACCCATTGTTTTAGTTGAAAGAGCATGACAAATACAATGAATAAGAGAATATTTTCCTACTCCAATAGTTCCCTAAATAAGAATTATCAAAGGATCATCATCCCAAGCATTAAAAATGTGGTGAAATAAAATTTCAAAAGCAACACCTTGTTTCTCCAATAAAGATGCAGGCAACAAAATCATCTCCACAACCAAATCCATGTTAAGAACACCAGAAGACTTTACATCTTCTATAAAATGGATTTATTGTTCAATAATTTCATATAACAACATTTTTCCTTCCCATTATGGTGAATATCAAAGTCCCTTCTACCAATATTCTGAACATCTGAAATGTCCAGATTGTTAGACAAAACTATTTGAGAAAAAAATTCCAGTCTTTCGAATCCCAATAAGCATTTCGTTCATGTACAATGGACTTAGCATCTTCTTCATTATTTTCATCTTTTAGAGTTAGATCAATATGCCACACAATATATCTACAATTCCTCCAATTCTAAATGACTCTTTCTCTTGTGAGCCCAATATCCAAACCAATGTCACAAAATGGCTTATACAAGAACAACACCTTCCAAAAAAATGTTTCAAACTCTTTTGACTCTTCAAAGGGATCAACATAAAAATGTGTCTAGACATGAACAACAACATGCACTTCTCATGGTTTCCACTTGTCATGTCTACTCTTAGCATAAAAAATCCATGATCTTGATGTTTCTATCAGGCAAAAATGACCTGAAAAAATGGGGTTGCATTTGATACATCTCCACAAAACTATTCCCACAAGAAATGTCATTAGAATGTAGTATAAACCTTCAGTAATGAAATTTCCCAACATTCAAACGGAATAATCTATGACTAAAAATAATGAGAGGAAACTTTAGCAACACATGGAAACTTTCTTGTGCTTGAATGTCATGCTCAACAAGTGTTTCAACAGGGAACCATTTATATGGAGACAATGTAGGAGCTTCACATCCACTACTGGAAGAAACTCTTGCCAACATTCCATGATAACTTTCAAATATTCTTTCAGCCTTTGAATCATATTTCACAATATATTTCCACACTGCATGTCGAAAAAGAACTGTCTCTAAATCAAAATTTGCTCATCACATAGTCAAAATATCTGCATTGTGAACATTTAAATGATAATCATTCTACGCTAGTTCATTTATTTTCCTTTTGTAATCCACATAAAAACTTCACTCTGGATGAATATTGCAAGGAGAATCATACCATCACAAAAGGAAAGGTCCCATTTTTCACAAACATGAATCAACACTTGTTGGCTTATTGGGCCCTGACCGGGGTTTGGAAGATTTGTTAGCCAAACAAATCCCATAGCTACCATCCCTTTCGGCAACAACCCGCGGAGCGTGGACTTAGGTCTCACTCGAGGTAGTAGGGGAGGATGCTCGAACCATGTTTATGCACCCTTGGGATGTCTTGATGTGGTCTGAAGGGGTCGCGAACCGCTCTGTGGCCTTACACCACTCTGGATAATTATCAAACTTTTGTGAAGATCCGAATGGGTGTACTTGCTTATTAATGAAATTATTAGAGATATGATCTTCTTGTTATAGTCTTTAATCAAACATTTAAACTTAAAACCCTGTGCGTGCACTTATAAAGAAAGATATAATCTCATATAGCAGATCATGCATAAATTCAGAACATAAGCAACAGACAGATCTGCAAGAAAGCAAGCAATGACTTAGAAATTATTATCTTTACTCATCTTCTCTTCAGTACAACCAGATCCACCCTGCGCACTCAGCTACAGGGGTCCATGTACATAGCTGCAAACTTTACCAGACCTCTGCGCACACAACTACAGAGCCTCTATCTCTTTACGAACACCCTTGAATCGGACTTACAGATGCTCTAAGACTTCTTCCTTTACAAACCCATTACATTTCAGATCAAAATTGCTTACTTCAAAAGTAATCTCTAATCATAGATCCTTGCTCTATTTATACATTTCCATGGTCCACAGACCATGGCTAGGCCTACTCATTTTACGTTATTTTTGGGTGAACAACCCTTTGAATTGACTTGTTACACTTCCGACTCCGCACATCCCGTGAAGTATTTACCACACATTTACCCAAAATTGTGGGCTTTGAACCCGAAAACCATTATGTGGGGCCTTCGCTACCCAACAGGTCCCCAACATAGTCATTGTGACTCATCCTGAGTCACTCGGCTAGTGCAACAATCTTAGCATGGAGGTCATTCAACAACTTCTATGCTTCGCTTGTACTTGCAGCAAACTCTTCCACCATCCATTGTACCTATTTAACAGGGGTTACCGACACATGATTCTCTATTTCAACTACTTCATCAGGTGCATATTCTGCCTACATGTGGGCCTCGTTATGCTCGATGGCAATGGAAACCGTGAATGCCTCATCAAGCCATGGCTGGAGGTGTTCTTTAATCACTGTTTCCTTCTATCGGGCAGCATAAGCTTATACCTTCAGGGCTTGGGCCTCCCTCATCTTGCCCAAGCATTGCATAATAACAATCATCTACGCAGTCCCTCTGACAATGTAATAAGCTTGTTGTAGCTCCCTTGCCTCTGTTTCCAATTGCTGTAAGGTTGGAACTTCCTGGAGTAAAGTGAGCGTAATAGTCAACTAATCAAAAAGGTTAGTGCACTCCTTCATGGCATGTGTGATCATTTCTCGCCTGCATTTAATGATGCCTCTGCACTGCTCAGTGACCTTCAGTGGTGTCAAAGGTTGTACTTGCAATTTCAGCTCTGTAATTTGGAAGATCAGATCCAACTAAATCCTCATGGCCTCCTCCTTCGCTTCACATAACCCACTAGCCAGCTTTTGGATTCATATGCCAACAAGCAACTTGACCGCAATTTCTAGCTTAGGGGCACGCGAACATGCTTCCCCTACAAGTTGCTCCAACTGCTGACTTTGGGCGACCACTTCATCCCATTGGAGGCTCAACTGTTCTATATTAATTCTTTGTTTAGTGAGTACATGTTCCGAGCATCCTTCCTTGGCATGGAGATCCATCATTGTGTTGTCCTGCAGTTGTTACAAGCTTTCACACGGGAGGGTAGCCAAATTTAATGCAAGTCCTGTAAGCTAGCCCACCACATCTCTATCTGCCACATTTTTTGTTATCAATTTTCCTACTGGGATCGTGATAATATTAGCCATTTGGACCTTGAGTAGCTCCTCAATGGTTGACATATCCGTAACTTCATGAGGATTGGTGGTTCCTGGCTACGATGCCTCTGTCCCAAGTTCTTGTATCTTCACACGGAGTGACCCCAACACAGTTTGTTGCTCCGACATGGCCTCGTCAATTTCTTCTCGGGTGACTTCACAAACTATGTCCCCTGTGTCAGCTAGGTCGCCCTTTCTCATTGTGGTTAGTTCTCCATCCCATTTAGATGCCTTGGCCTTCTTCTGCAACTCCGTATGTTCTGTCAGCGATGACCATTTTAAGAGTACACCTATGGTGGTTGATGGTGTTCTTTTTGACCCTATCTCCGTGGCTGTCTCTGTGGGCACCTTCAGACCACATTCGTCCTTTGTCACCACATTCCCTCCTACTAGTGCCTTGCCTGTCAAAATTTGTGCCACCTCCAGGGCCACTCGAACCTCTGCAACGTGTTGTTCATTATGCTTTTGTTGTGTTTTGTGCTTAGCTTCAGCCTTTTGTTTTTGGATAATAGCCTCATCGCACCCCACCACATCTGGTTCATGCCATTTTAGTGGCCAGGTATCCAATACCGCATTGATAGCTTCATTAATGATAATGAAAGGAAGTGTTATCCACATTTGGTCGGGGTCCTTGCGTGCTCATATGTAAACAAAGTGCATGTTTGTTTTAAACTCAGCGATGTGCTTCACATTGTCATATATTTCATTGGACAGACGGGGTTGCTGGGTGATCCATTGTTGGACATTTGCATCCATTAGTATCCAAAAAATCTTGATGCCCTATATTCTTGCAGCATCCTTGGTCACCCAGAGTGAGACATACTTAGCAGCTTCTGGCCAATCCTGGTCGAAAGAGGGAAACTGGTTGTCTTCAAGTAATTCACTGGTAACCAGCACGATGGACAACTGCAGCCATGCATAGTGGAAGGTCTTACCCTCCTCTTGGACCTCCCTATAGTTGGTCAAAAACTCGTCACAGAGGAACTGTGCCCAATTGAACCATTCCCCTACTGCACATTATTCATCTAGTGTGACGACTGTTGCTGGAACACCTCGTTGCTATGGAATTTTGACATCACTTTCCCTGAAAGCAACTGGGTAGCAATGCAAACCTCTTTGTCTAAAATATTGTTAATAGTATACCCACACTGCCATTTCTCTAGCTTATATTTCCTTTTTAGAGTTTCTGTCATTGTCACATCACCACTCTTATCAATGATTTCACTTGGGTCTCTTCCTTCACAAGGGAGCTGTGAGATCCTATGAATGAGTTTTTTCATGAAGTGGATGGGCATATCTATCCATAAGTATCCATCATGTACCAAACAGAGTAGTTGTCTGATGACCAATATTGTAATAGGGGGTCGGAGAAAGTGGGGAATGGATAGGAGATAGAGCAACCTAGCTTCCTCCACCATTCGCAACCATTCCTTTCACTCAAGTGTTGGAAACATCCCTTCTGTGCTTTGCACCATCAGTTCGCTAGTCGCCAAATGGAGAAATTTTTCTGTATCAGAAAGGTCGCAGTCTTGAAATTTCATCGTCAAAATACGGCTAGTCACCGTGCCTTCAAGTGGAACCCATTTGGGAAGAGATGGGGTGATGAGTATGTTGTCAATGTGGGTCTAGACTCGAAATGTCGACCAATATAAAGATCAACATTGTGGAGAATTTGAATTCCTCTCAAAAACCACACCACAGTAATCTACAATCCAAAATAGTTACCCTATACGGAGGGGATACTTGGAAAGAGATTCGTAATCTCGAAAGAACAAGGCTTAAAATACAGAGAAAAGAAGCAGATCTAACCCTCTTTTTTTCTTTTCTCTGTATATCAGTCCTGATGATGAGTTTGGGTCTAGACTCAAAACGTCGACCAATATAAAGATGAGCACTGTGGAGAATCTGAATGCCTCTCAAAAACCACACCACAGTAATCTACAATCAAAAATACTTACCCTATACGGAGGGGATACTTGGAAAGAGATTCGTAATCTTCAAAGAAAAAGGGTTAAAATACAGAGAAAAGAAGCAGATCAAACCCTCTTTTTTTCTTTTCTCTGTATATGAGTCCTGATGATGAGTCTGGGTCTAGACTCGAAACATCGACCAATATAAAGATGAGCACTATGGAGAATTTGAATTCCTCTCAAAAACCACACCACAGTAATCTACAATCCAAAATAGTTACCCTATATAGAGGGGATACTTGGAAAGAGATTCGTAATCTCGAAAGAAAAAGGGTTAAAATACAGAGAAAAGAAGAAGATCTAACCGTCTTTTTTTCTTTTCTCTGTATATCAGTCCTGATGATAAGTCTGGGTCTAGACTCGAAACGTCGACCAATATAAATATGAGCATTGTGGAGAATCTGAATTCCTCTCAAAAACCACACCACATTAATCTACAATCCAAAATAGTTACCCTATACGGAGGGGATACTTGGAAAGATATTCATAATCTCGAAAGGACAAGGGTTAAAATACAGAGAAAAGAAGCATATCTAACCCTCTTTTTTTCTTTTCTCCGTATATCAGTCTTGATGATGAGTCTGGGTCTAGACTTGAAATGTCGACCAATATAAAGATGAGCATTGTGGAGAATCTGAATTCCTCTAAAAAACCACACCACGGTAATCTACAATACAAAATAGTTACCCTATATGGAGGGGATACTTGGAAAGAGATTCGCAATCTCGAAAGAAAAAGGGTTAAAATACAGAGAAAAGAAGCAGATCTAACCCTCTTTTCTTCTTTTCTCTGTATATCAGTCCTGATGATGAGTCTGGGTCTAGACTCGAAACGTCGACCAATATAAAGATGAGCACTGTGGAGAATCTGAATTCCTCTCAAAAACCACCCCACAGTAATCTACAATCCAAAATAGTTACCCTATACGGATGGGATACTTGGAAAGAGATTCGTAATCTCGAAAGAACAAGGGTTAAAATACAGAGAAAAGAAGCAGATCTAACGCTCTTTTTTTTCATTTTTCCGTATATCAGTCCTGATGATGAGTCTAGGTCTAGACTCGAAACGTGGACCAATATAAAAATGAGCACTGTGGAGAAACCAAATTCCTCTAAAAAACCACACCATAGTAATCTACAATCCAAAATAGTTACCCTATACGGAGGGGATACTTGGAAAGAGATTCGTAATCTCGAAAGAACAAGGGTCAAAATACAGAGAAAAGAAGCAGATCTAACCCTCTTTTTTTATTTTCTCCATATATCAGTCGTGATTATGAGTCTTGGTCTAGACTCGAAACTTCGACCAATATAAAGATGAGCACTGTGCAGAATCCGAATTCCTCTCAAAAACCACACCGTAGTAATCTACAATCCAAAATAGTTACCCTATACGGATGGGATACTTGGAAAGAGATTCTTAATCTCGAAAGAACAAGGGTTAAAATACAGAGAAAAGAAGTAGATCTAACCCTCTTTTTTTCTTTTCTCCGTATATCAGTCTTGATGATGAGTCTGGGTCTGGACTCGAAACGTCGGCCAATATAAAGATGAGCACTATGAAGAATCTGAATTCCTCTCAAAAACCACACAATAGTAATCTACAATCCAAAATAGTTACCCTATACGGAGGGGATACTTGGAAAGAGATTCATAATCTCGAAATAACAAGGGTTAAAATACAGAGAAAAGAAGCAGATCTAACCCTCTTTTTTTTATTTTCTCCGTATATCAGTCCTGATGATGAGTCTGGGTCTAGACTCGAAACGTTGACCAATATAAAGATGAGCACTGTGGAGAATCCAAATTCTTCTCAAAAACCACACCACAGTAATCTACAATCCAAAATAGTTACCCTATACGGAGGGGATACCTGGAAAGAGATTCGTAATCTCGAAAGAACAAGGGTTAAAATAGAGAGAAAAGAGGCAGATCTAACCCTCTTTTTTTCTTTTCTCTGTATATCAGTCCTGATGATGAGTCTGGGTCTAGACTTGAAACATCGACCAATATAAAGATGAGCACTGTGGAGAATCCGAAGTCCTCTCAAAAACCACACCACAGTAATCTAAAATCCAAAATAGTTACCCTATACGGAGGGGATACTTGGAAAGAGATTCATAATCTCGAAAGAACAAGGGTTAAAATACAGAGAAAAGAAGCAGATCTAACCCTCTTTTCTTCTTTTCTCCGTATATCAGTCCTGATGATGAGTTTGGGTCTAGACTCGAAACGTCGACCAATATAAAGATGAGCACTATGGAGAGTCCGCATTCCTCTCAAAAACCACACCACAGTAATCTACAATCCAAAATAGTTACCCTATACAGAGGGGATACATGGAAAGAGATTCGTAATCTATAAAGAACAAGGGTTAAAATACATAGAAAAGAAGCAGATCTAACCCTCTTTTTTTCTTTTCTCCGTATATCAGTCCTGATGATGAGTCTGGGTCTAGACTCGAAACTTTGACCAATATAAAGATGAGCACTGTGGAGAATTCGAATTCGTTTCAAAAACCACACCACAGTAATCTACAATCCAAAATAGTTACCCTATACGGAGGGGATACTTGGAAAGAGATTTGTAATCTTGAAAGAACAAGGGTTAGAATACAGAGAAAAGAAGTTGATCTAACCCTTTTTTTTTCTTTTCTCCGTATATCAGTCCTGATGATGAGTCTGGGTCTAGACTCAAAACATCGACCAATATAAAGATGAGCACTGTGGAGAATCTGAATTCCTCTCAAAAACCACAACACAGTAATCTACAATCCAAAATAGTTACCCTATACGGAGGGGATACTTGGAAAGAGATTCGTAATCTCGAAAGAAAAAGGGTTAAAATACAGAGAAAAGAAGCAGATCTAACCCTCTTTTTTCTTTTCTCTGTATATCAGTCCTGATGATGATTCTGGGTCTAGACTCGAAACGTCGACCAATATAAAGATGAGCACTATGGAGAATCTGAATTCCTCTCAAAAACCACACCACAGTAATCTACAATCCAAAATATCATCCAGATTTGTAGTGACATTAGCCTTCCCTTTGCTTGGAGGAACATAATTTGGTAGTTGAACTGGCTGGATGTTTGCTTCACCTTCCTCGTCTGGGTCTATTTCTTTGACATAGGTTGGAGGTCCCTCTTCCTGCTCGTTGCTTTCAATTGTAACACCTTTTCCCTTCTCTTCCACTGTGAGCTTGCTAAATCATGGATTTTGCAGTGACCTCCTTACTGGTCCTAGTATCTGGGGGTCCTTCTTGGTCCATGGTGTCCTAGGTGATTTAGGGATTTCAGCTGCCTTTGGTGTAGGATTTTGTGGAACCTCCTTGGTGGTTATCGACCTCATGAATGCCTCTCACAATTCCTTTGGCATTGCCTAAAACCATGGGTTTTTTCCATCGGTGTGTCATCCATCTTGCTCCTCTCAGCTGGAACCCATGGCATCCTATTCTTCGAATCATTAGGCTTTGTTGTGTTCCCCTTCACTTGCTTGTTATATATGATTTCAAATTCAAATTCAACCTTTCGCCCTATTCGTGGCTCATTAATGAAATCTTGGTAATTACCTTATGCCTTAATTGCCCCTCGCCTGCTCCTTGACATATTAAATGGGACATCTTATCATGAATAGTACCTGCAACATTCACCTTCCATCCTTCCCCTGTGGCAGCTTAGCCCCTAGTACGCAAATGCGATCCATGTGTTTGACTGGCCTTGTGTGCCACGACCTCATCACGTAGCTTTCCTGAAGCCTATTTTATAGTCCCATGCCCTTTTTCAACTATGTGGAGCACTGAGACTGGGCCTCCTATATATAGTCAGGTGGTCACACCCTCCATGTGAGCCTTTCTCTTCCTTGCTAGCACCGGCTATGGGCACCCTTCATGTTCCTTTGCATCTGGTAGCATAGTACAGTCTATGCTCCCTTGTGCCCTAAGATGCAGTTGCAACCATGATAGCAAGCTCACGAGTTATGCTAGTATCGTAGGAGGGTCTTCCATGTCTGGTTCCTTCCCTCATGTGCTTGCACGACCCATTTGTGTGTTTCCTATTTTGATTTCATCAATTCCTTCATCCATCCTCATGCTTTTCCTTCCTAGCCTTGCCCCTCTTTCCTCTAGTTCACGAATTCTCAGGTTACCATGCTAAATGGCTTCCTGCAACCGTCAAATCCCTTCGTCTATGTCTGTTCATTTAGGTCTAACAATAGGGGAAGTGGTCGGGGAAATACACTTTATTTCCTGTCCGACCGACGATAGAGTTTCCTTGGCCCACCCTTCTCTGTTCACGGTCTTATTTGCCTAGCGAACCCTTGTTACATGTAGATTCAATTGGGTCAATGGTTTTGCAACATACACTATTTCTGTTATTGTAGATGGGGGGCCACCCGGCTTTGTCTTGGCTTCCCTGGCTCCATTCGTTCCACATGTCTGCCAATCCATACTAGAACCGCCTTCTACCTCCATGCTCATTCCTCCTCATCTTCCTATATGCGCACCATACTGGTGCATGTGACGCCTCTTTCGTCACACTATGTCATTCTTGCTCTATGATTTAAGTACCAAGGTTGACTAACTGCTCCTCATTTGTTGCGTCGTTATCCGCTGGGCATTGTCTTACTTCACTAGCCATGCGTCACAATGATCTAATCATCATATTACAGTTGAGTGTTGTGACTTCATGCAACCATTTATGCCATCATTCCATTTCCTCATTTGAATCCAATGTGTAGGAATTATCATGCTCCCGTGAGAGTCTTCCGTCTACAGAGGGATTCACCCGATCCTGGTCTTGCACTGTTATTTGGTAGATGCAGTCTAGTTCATTGTCACTATCTTCATCACACACCGACTCGGTGTAGCGTGCTCCTTCAGCTGGGTCTAGTGGAATTATGACATGAAGTGATTTTTTCTCAAATGTCATTTTCTGTCTTTATAGGTTGATAACACCATTCATGTCCCTAGCCCAATATATTCCTAGCAATGCAGGGTATGGATTATTGTCATCAACAATTTCTATTACCTCAAAGTCGGTCTACATACTTTCTTCTTCATTGTCCACTGTTACCCCTTGCAGTCGTCCCATTTGTAATATATTTTGCTGATTAGCCATCCGTAGTTGAGTAGGAGACCACTATAGTGCGGGCCTACCCATGCGTTCCCACATTTTCTTAGGCAACACATTTACGTCTGACCCTATCTCCAGAATAACCTGGTCCATCTTGTATTCATCGATTTGCGCCATCATTCACATCCCCTGCCCAATGTGCAGGATGTGTTTCCCAAGTTTTTGGACTACACGTGGTTCCCCTGACCCTACGCACCTTGTGATCAACTCTTGTAATCCTTTAACTTCTCTATTGTCATGTAGAAACATCATACATGACTCTAGAAAGGTGGTAAGCATAGAGGGATCCATTCCTGGCTCAATTGGATCCCTATTACCTGGAGTAGAGACCTCTGTGAAGCTCTTCTGAGCTTCTTTAGACATCCCTTTCACCTATTCTATTTCCAAGTCAAGTTCCCTTGTAGGAGCATGGTGACCCTTCCCATCATCTCCAAGTTGTTTCCTCACATCTTCTCTTATGGCTACATAGCTCCTTAGTACCATGTTTACGCTAGGATCCTCTTCACGGGGTTTCGACCTCATCATTTGGACATTTTAAGTCTAAGTAAGCTACAATACCCCCTTCTCATGCATCTGGGTAATAAGCGTCAGACAATTTACCATTTCATGGTCAAACTATTCACAGTATCGACAAGATATCCTCATTGGATTATTACAGTTGTGAGTGTAGTGCCCCAGCCCTCCGCAGCTATAACATATCAACTGGTCGCACCCTCGTCCGAGCCCCATTCCTCTTCCTCGTCTGCGTCCTTCAAATCTCGTGTGTGGCCTGACAGCGTCAAACTACACTCGATAGGCTAGAGTCCCTTCTGTCATTAAATTGTAACTTTGACACGTTCACTCGTCGTGACCCACTGATCTACAAAAGTTGCAATACAACTGTTGCGGGGTCTAGGTTTATTTTTGCAACATGTTGTAGTTATATGTTGTGTGCTTTCCCCCTACTTGACAAATAGTGCACCAAGGCATGGCTGCCACACTTGGTCCTGCTTGTACCTCCAACTTTAATGGCATGGGGCCCCCTCCCACTAGATAGTTCACAAAGACAAGGCATTGGTTCTTTTCGTGTCCTTGACTTTTGCATTTAATGCACCCTACCACTGTACGCACCTCTAGTCAGTGCACCCTTTCTTGTTTCAAGCTTTGCATTTCTAAGCACAATTTTTGTAGTTGCATGTGAATTTGCTGAACTCCCAAGCCCAAATCCTATATTGGAATTTCTTGCAACCTTATTGCTATCTCTAATGCTTCAGCTTGGGTTGAGATCTTTTGTTGTGATAGCACCATCATTAGATGTGGTGTCAACGATGCCACAAACCCCACAGAGTTTTGCACATCCATCAATGTCTTGTTAGCCTCACGGATTGTGCCTTTCAATCTCTAGTCCAGATCCCACAGGGTTTCACCACATAACATCACGATCTCCTTGAACCTAATGACCAACTGCATCTCTGATTTTGGCTGACTAAATTTTTTGTTCAATGCGTCCTGGATCGCCATTGTTCCTGCATTCAGATGATCATTTGAGTACTCTATATACCATGTCAACGCGTGGTCCTACACACTAACCAGAGTAGCCTTTCTAATGTTATCATCCATTATGCATTGGGTTTCCCATATAGCCTTTACCACAAACAAGAATTGACTTGGTTCCTCATTTCCTACACCTTTAAATAATGGTAACTTGACTTCAGTCACCATCCCAGCCTTCGGTGGTGGCGGAGGTGGGGTTGGTGAAGATGGATTTGATGTAGGTGAAGTAGGTGATGGTGGCAGTGGTGGTATCAGTGGAATGCACTGCTTAATCAACTGGAGTACACTTCTTGGATAGAACCCTGCGAGTTCTTCCTTGCTTTCTAGCAAAATAAAATCAAAGGACTGTTCTCTAATCCTTTGGTTCCTTGGTAGCCTCCTCCGCTCCGCGTTACGCCAAACATCAATAAATGAACATAACCCATTTTTCACATAATAACATTTTAATCCAAGTATTCAATGATTTGATGTACTTACCCCATGGTCTCAGGAAAAAATGCCTTTCTGCTTCACTATAACTCATAGTTGTTTCTATCGTGAACTCAGTGATGAACCGTCATATTATCTGGTCCAACCAGTGATCTATTGCATGTGCAATTTTATCTTTAGATGCTTCTAGCCTGTGCACCAATTCTGGAGTCCACACAATGGGTTGATCTAGTCTACACCTTCCCACGTTGTCAACTAGTCTCATGATCCACTCATACAACTCTATTGAGAATGACACAAAGAAGATCTCATGCATCTCTGTGTATATGTAATGATCCAACCATCTTTCTTCTAATATCCATGGATTTTTGTTTTCCTGAACTATGAACTCGTGCAGCTTCTGATCCAACCAATATTCAAGCACTCTCTTTGTAGGGTTCCAGTGTTTCAACATCAGACATCCCTTAAGCAGATCCCAGTCCTGGCAATCGAACCATTTTTTGGTTTATTGGGCACTGACCCAGGTTCGGAAGAGTTGTTAGCCAAACAAATCCCATAGCTACCAGCCCTTTCGGCAACAACCCATAGAGTGCAAACTGAGGTCTCACCCAAGATAGCAAGGGAGGGTGCTGCAACCAAGTTTTAGCACCCTTGGGATGTCTTGATGTGGCCTAGAGGGGTCGCAAACCACTTTTTGGCCTCGTGCCACTCTGGATAATTATCAGACTTCTACGAAGATCCGCATGGGTGTACTTTCTTATTAATGAAATTATTAGAGATCTGATCTTCCTGTTATAGTCTTTCAGAAAAAATTTAAACTTAAAACCCCTTGCGTGCACTTATAAAGAAATATATAAGCTCATATAACAGATCATCAATAAATTCAAAACATAAGCAACAAACAGATCTGAAAGAAACCATGCAATGACTCAGAAATTCTTATATTTATTGATCTTCTCTTAAGTACAACCAAATCTTCTGTGTGCACTCAGCTGCAGGGTTCTGCACACATAACTGCAGACTTTAACACACCTGTAGAGCCTCTATCTCTCTCTACCAACACCCTTGAATCGGACTTACAGATGCTCCGAGACTTCTTTCTTTACAAACCCATTACATTTCAGATCAAAATTGCTTACTTCAAAACTGATCTCTAATCATAGAGCCTTGCTCCATTTATACATTTCCATGGTTTACAGACCGTGGGCATACTGACTCATTTTACATTATTTTTGGGCGAACAACCCTTTGACTTGACTCATTACACTTTGCGCTCAATGCATCTCGTGGAGTCTTTACCATACCTTTACCCAAAATTGCGTGCTTTGAGCCCCAAAACCATTATGCGGGCCTTCGATACCCAACAACACTGCATTTGGTGTGTGTCTCACTCAATTGACCAAATTCTTATAATCTTCTTCAACTCTTCACGAGAAACAATTGTTGGGTATTTAAGAGGAAAGGATCGTCATTCACACTTCTAGGGATCATCACATTTGATGATGTATGTCATGAGGATTCCAATCTATCACATATTTGTCAAAATATTGCTTCACTGGATCAATGCTCAAAGGGTTGGACCAATCCATTCTCTCCACATCAAGAACTCTAGGAAATAAAGGGAACCCATGTATGTGTATACAACCTCTATGTTTCCACTCATATATTACAAAACCATGCATGCAAATAATAAATAAAAATAAAAATAAACCAAAATTTTCTGCAAAACATCTTGCACTACATAACATACAAGTACAAGAATAAACCTATACCACAAAGCTTTGGCACCAATATATTTTTGTAGAACTTCCTCGCCAAAAATATTGAACCTTTGGTGCATATAATTAGAAACAATATGTGGATACTATATGACATTACAAAAATTTCTTGCATGCTCATTTCAACATTCACATTTCCTATTTGAAGGCTTAACACTATGCAAGTTAGGCCACTTTGTATCAGTTGCAGTTAATGTAAAAAAAAAAAAGGTTGGGAAACCCAACTGGGTGATCATGCCAGTGAGCTAATAATGACACTTTGTACAATGTGCCTTTGTGCCACTAAGAGAGGAACCAAAATTCATTAGTTTTTTAGCCAATTTATTGCTAGAAAAATAATAGAGTTGCTCAGATAATTCCTAAATAGTAGAAGGTGCATTTTCATTAATACCCTTCTTCAAAAAAAATGTCATTCCTTGGCTACAATGTCATATAATCTTATTCAAAAGAAGGTACTGGAATCTAGGATGGATTCCAAATATCTAATCATAATATCTAAGAAATTAAAAACCATATTCATGCATTTCGATGTTGCAAATACATGGATTAAACCAATCACCATCTCTAACCAGGCACAAAGTTGGGAATGCCATGTCTAGCAACCCTTTGCTATTGTATTGATTCACAGGATATGTTCTAATATTTGGCCATTCTAATGTGTCATCATCTGTAGAACCTACCGTTTCAAGAAATATTCATATTCGATTGACTTCCCTACAATCATTTAGCTAGTGTGATAGATATGACAATGGATGAGAATGTAAAGAATTACCACCTTCTCTTTCTATCTCCTCATCAACCCCACTTGATTCATCTAAATTGTTATCGACATGTTATAGCATGTTGGAGACATCAGTGGGTATTTCGTAGAGAGTTGCAACTACATCCATATCAATTTCAAAAATCCTATAATATTTATCTAGTTTGATCTTGTAAAAAAAAGCATTCATCACACATTGTCTCTTCACATAACATTGATAATATCTCGATTCAATGCTACGTCTTCTCACAATAACATAATCAAGTTTTTCAACATGTCGAGGAAGTTTCTTTGCAATAGTATATATATATCTTTCAGAAAAATTATTGTATGAACACTATAATTATATTGATCGCCACGAGCATGTGACACTTGCAGTATTGGATAGACCCTTGCTATTGGGATTTCCTCCACTTTTGTCAAAACTCTTAGAAATTATGGTTATTCACCTAGATCCATGTTGTTAAAATGATAAAAATGATGTGACCCTTTATCCCCCCTCATGCCATCTTACAATATATATTGGGATAAAATTCATTGCAAACTTGGCACATTTTAACAACAGACATATTATCAACCCTGGAAGGCAATTTTCCATGTACTTCAATCATGTCGCTGCTAAAATGGAAATACTAGAATCATTCCACCCTCCACCAACCATTTGAACCTGATGATGATAGGAAACAACTGCAAAAATGGTAACATAATCAAAATCATTTCTTTCCACAAAATGATAAACATTTATTCTCCTTGATTCATTCCAAAGAAGATCATTCTACACATCAAAATATACATACCATTATGTAAAAACCAAAAATGTTAAGAACGATAACTCATTTTTTTCCAACTAACCAAGTATTTCAAGATAGAGAAAATTTACATTTTGGTGGTTACTTCATTCTCCAACCACAAGTTGAGGAACCGAAATAGAATAGCCTCTCTACAAATATGGTTTTCGCCCACATTTCAATTCAACATTCTTTTACACAACATAGAATAATGAATGAACAAAATAAAAAAACTTATTGAAATGTAGAAATTGTCTAGAAAAAAAACACAAACCAATTGCCCAGACTTAATACCACAACTTTGCATCATTTCTCTTTGCCGAATAAAATTGGTAAGAGAGTTACATCGAGAGGCACTAAGCCCAACATCCCCAGCATATTGTTGCAAATTGTCAACCATCCTAGCAAGCATGCTACTATCGGCAAATAAATCAAAGCCAAGCACTTGTCCATGACCTCCATTTCGTGTACCTTCCACTATCAATTCTTCCATCCTTTGCAAACCACCCATGATTGTCACTTCTTTCAACGTGTGCTATGTAAAGACAATGCACCCAAACAACACAAATGTGAGTAAATCCTCACAAAAATGGAGAAACATCAGGTCAAAAAGGATGCAGAAAAATGTATATTTCAACAAACTGTATTTTCTAAAAAGAAAAAAAGTTCCACATTGAGGGTCTTCAGCACCAATAGCTTTAGAAGTTGCTTCATATCAACAGAGAAACCCACAACATTGGAATACAAACAATAATGCAAGTTGTTCTACCATTGAATATAAGTGAACACCAACACATGTCGGAAAAACATTCTGCAATAAGAAAGAGAAGAGAAAAAAATGCTCGATAATAAATAATTTTCCATGAACAACACAAACCAAGAAGAAAGAAAAATTCTTGAACTACCTATATTGCTCAAAAAGAAATAGTACGGAAAGATTCAAGAGCACTGAAAAGGTTGACTATATAGTTAATACTTGGAACAACCCACCCCACATTTCCAGTAGATTGTTCCAAATTTTCAAACTTTCTAGGAATCATACCACTATCAATAAATAAACCTGAGGTTAAAAAATTGTCTATTAGCATCAATATGCTCATCTACAAACACAAGATTTCTTCCATTCTCTTAAGATGAGCATTCATTATTCATTGACCTATTCTCTCTTTGACATCAAAATATGCTTAAAGAATTCAATTTTTAGAAAAATTTAAAAGATGTTCTTTAAACAATCAAAACCAAGGAAATAATAAATCAAAAACATTATCATTCTAATTACAATTTTCTTTTTCTGATACTCACGATTGTTGACCCCGTCATCTCAACAATTTCCTAAAGCTATCTTCCTTCATTGGTAAACAACCCTTCAGTGGGCATTTATAACTTTTTTGTATTGTTTATACCATTTTCATTGATATTCTTTTGTTCTCACTTGAGACGCAGGTGAGCATACTCTTTTCCTTGCACGGCTACTCATTTCTTCGCTTGACATTTCTACAGGGAGTTAAAACTCTTATATTTCATATGATTTTTAAGAACCCCAATGATGTTAAAAAAACCTATAAAGGGACCATAATGAAAACCCTTAATGTTCCAATTAAAAATGTAGAAAGCAAACCATCACCTCCTACCAACATAATAAACATGACCAGTAAACTATAAAAAATATTACGAAAGGAATGCATGTATCAAAAATTTGAATAACATAAAGTTTGCAAGGTTTTATTTCCAAACAACAACTTTCATCATAATATTTTATATCCGAAATAAATATTTTCTTCAAAGGTTAGGGAAAACACATACATATTTTGGAAATCACAACAAAAGAAAAAAATTGAGCGCAATTGTAGAATATGAAAAAGAACAAACAAAGGATATTTTCCTATCCATAATCAAACATTCAATCTCAATATAAATATATGTGGAGTATAACATCAAAATTCCCAGCAAAAAGATATAAATTTCATAATTGAAAATGCATGAGAAACTCAACATTTCCCGCAATGTCAAAAAAGAAACATCTCAATATCTGAAATATTATATAACGATACCCCAAAGAAATGCTGGTATGTCTACAATAGAATCAACATTTTGAAAAATGAAGAATACATTTCCATATTCAAAGTATTCATTGAAACCATCAATATATGCAACATGGAAACCTAATGCTTCCAGCATGGACACACCATAAAAAATTGTTATTGTGGAGACCCCACTCACCAAAACATAAGCCTTCAAATGCAATTCCATGCAACCCAAGAAAAGAACATTCTCCTAGACAACATGAAAGAAGGCACCCTAGACATTTACTATTTACATCCACAAAGATGTCTTCAAGAAACGTCCAACTAAAACCCTAATCATATTCAAAATAATCAAGGCTTCCTTCATTGGATGGTTGCCCTGTTTCAAAATTATCTAATCCTTTTAGTGACCAAACAAATGTTTCACAATTATGCACAAAACACACAAGTTGGTTCCTTTATTTCCCTATTTCCATACACTGTTGTTGAAGGCCCCGAAAATTGGGTCTACAACAAGGGGGATACTCGCCCTGTCCGGACCTTGGTTGGCAGCTCCTTATCCGTTTGGTATAGCGGGTCTGACTGGGGATATGGGACCAGTTTCCCAATTCAATGTGTGTGTGTGAGAGAGATGGGTATTTCTATTCTAAATGTAATACTTCTATCCTAATTCTAATCTAATGCTATGCTATTGTATTCTAATAAACAGAAAAACGTCAAAATTTATGCTAACCCGGGGTGTGATCTTTCTTCTATGTGATCTAAAAAGATTTCAAACAATAACTGGTAATAAAGATCATTCAGCTATTATAAGAAAAGAACTCAACAAATATGAACTACTTTGTATAAGAAGTTAGACGAAACAATTGTGAAAACCTATCGCATAAATGATCTATTCATACACTAAGCATAAATAAATAGTTATCACCATACAAAAGTGCCAAATGATAACTCAGGCATCCATGTTGTAATATATAAACAACTGAAAACTGAACATCACTTTAACGCATAAGCAGAAATGGTTAAGAGATAAAACTACCATTTATAACTAGTCCTACTCATGAGCTTCAAGTGACAATTGATTTATCTCTCCTTGATTTAACATCCACTAACAGTACAGAAGTGCAACATCAGTAGAATATATAAAATGAAAATACCAATAAACCCTGTTCCATTCATTCATCAAAACCTCCTCGGAGGCTGCAAAAGTGCATGTTCTGAGGACACGTTTTTGATAAATTTATAGACCCTTCTCTAAATGCATGAGAAGGGTTTAAATACTACTAACTAAATAACTTATTTATAGAAATTTAGGATTCGGTTTAAATGACTATCCTTTTTCTAAGAAAAAATATTTCTAAAATTAAATCTAATATCTAACTATTTCTATATTTTCTCCTTAACGTTGCAAGCATTTAGTATTTGCCTGAGTAGAGTCGCCTGACTGTCTTCCGTCTTTGTTTGAGTTAAACAAACAGAATCGGCAAGAGCTGGCACTATCTTCTCAGCAAAATCGATGATATACTTGAGATTCATGCAATGACTATGTCGCTTTACCATGTATGCTTGGTAATAATCCCATTTCAACTTGGTTAACCCTTAGACTACTTATGCTTTTTCTTTAGCTTTCTATTTCCAGTTTGTTTCTATCGTTGCTTTCTTGCAATTTTCGGGGCTTGCAGGTGACTGAGTAATTAGAAGCCTTCATTTTAGATCAAGTTTTCCTAGCGATGCGCGATTTGAAAACTGCCTTCGTTCCTTGATTCGAGCTTCCCTGATGCATTTTTCGCCTTTTGCGCCTTTTTCCCCTATCGGGTATAAAGCTCAAAATTTGTAAAAATAGTGATTCCGTGACCTCTTGACCTTGAGCATTGAACTTTCTATTTATGGTATCAACATAGTTCAGTACCCATTCAACCATGGCTGTATATGAGAGATCTGTGATGGATGCCTCAGAAGAGTTTTGTGGCTCTTTCTCTTCCATAAGTAGATTAGGTGTGCCTTCCCAAATGGACATTGGAGTACTGCCTTTCCTCCTCATAGTTTCCAACCAATATATAGTGTACCAATATGTAGGATAATCATCATAATCTTTGTCCAAATATAACCAAAACAATTTTCCTCTATAGAAGATAGTCTCCTCTGGCAATGGAACACCACCATAAGGAAGTATTGTTCTCCTCCAGAGCATGTCATCACTACTACAAAGTCAAAAATGTGGATCCATCTCACTCAACACATGTCATAGTACAACCCAAATATATGTCGATGGGCTAGAGTTATGCAAAATAGAAAAAAATCCCTTCTCACCAAGATGAAGAAAACAAATGTTCCTAAATGTATTTGTAAAAACGTTAATAATAAATTAATCCCTGAAACACAAACAATTCTTAGGTGAACCAAATAGAATTGTAGATCCAATAGTGCATTCAATTTTGCACGCAGATTCAAGATAAGGAAAAAGATCAAAGATATTACTCTCTTATCACTAAGGTAAGATGCAACAAAGCAACCAAGGCTGGTGCGAACAGGTAAAATGATAAATCCAAACTCTTTCTCAGTAGAACCATCACAACCAGCAAGAAATATTGCGTCTCCCAACAAAATATACCATTGTTTGTAAACCAACTTAAATCTCATCAACAAAGGAAAAGGAAGGCAAAAACCAATGCAATAATTCTGAATGATAAAAAATCTAAAATACTCGCATCAAGGGTTATATGAAAATCTTTGCTAAAATGAAAGAAAAAGTAGTGAATTTTATGCCATGGCAAGAAAAAAATTATGTCAACTAAATTGTCAAAATATTTCACATTCAAACATATTAAAACAATCTATCAATATTCTCCAAAACAGTGCATATCCATCTCCTCCAATCTAGCTAGTTTTCAATAGAAACAAACCAAATAGAAAATTCTCTCAATATATGAACTTTCTAAAATGAAAACATAATGTTCAAGAAAAAAACATTTAAAAATAAAACAGTGACATGAACCACTCTTTCAATGGAAACCAACTCCTACATTTAGAAAAGATCCATCCCACACAGATATCCATAGATACAATCTCTTCATCATATTGTAGATAACATTTTTCTCTACGACATTGCACACTTCTTCATTTTTGATCTTGTTAAACTCTATATAACTCAAAGTAAAGGAACCCAATAAAAAAAGGACAAATGAATTCATTGAAAGATAATCTCAATAATTGAAGATGCCAAAAACTGCCAAATAGTTGCATCCATGGTATTAACAAGGACCTTTCCATAAACGAAGAAGAGACTGCACAGTTTTTCTTGGACAATGAAAAGGTATACAATACCAAACATTCCACATACAACTCCAAAAATTGCTATATTTAGAAATATAGTCAAATACCAAGCGTACATTTTACAACACAAATATCAGAATAACTTGTTACTAATTATGTTTTAACAAAAACAAGGGCATGTCAAATTTTAAAAATCAAATATGGAAATTACTTATTACCAATTTTTTTTTTTAAATACCTATGTCGACAAGAAATTTGAATATAGGGGAACAAATAAAATTGGATAAGAAATATACCTTACATTATTGGTTAATTATATAATTGTATTTGGAAAACATTAATAATAATAAAATTAATAATTTTAATAAAAAAACTAATAAATATTTATTTGTTACTACGCAAAATATTTCCTATTTCTTATATGGGTAATTAAAAGTAACAGTTTTTGACATTTAAATTAATATTTTTTCTATTTTTTTTAATGTTTCCATTCCATACTCATTATAATTTTTGGCATCGCTACTATAATAAATTAAAAATAGAGATAGATCATTGAAAACCTGGTGAGCCTTGTATCGCACCAAGATTTTTGCAACTCCCAAGGGATTCCAAACTAAAATTATCAATATGTGGTTCATACAAACCTCGAGGTGACAATGTTATATTCACAACAAATAGGATTCCACTCATGCCACCCTCAGTTATGACATTAGA
Source organism: Pinus taeda (assembly GCA_000404065.3). Lineage (NCBI taxonomy): Eukaryota > Viridiplantae > Streptophyta > Pinopsida > Pinales > Pinaceae > Pinus > Pinus taeda. Next base: position 293,551 of record APFE031204221.1, on the reverse strand, counting down.
TCAAAAGTGCCCAGACACAATTCCTCCTACTAAATTAGAATAAAAGTTTGTTGATAAAGGTACAATTGGAATTACTTCTAGCTATCAAAGTGGAAATGCTATTGACTCAAGTTGTAAATGCTAACTAATCAATTCATAACAGGACAAATGGTAATCTTCTTGCAAACCTAAAGTTATTTTATCTTTGAAAATCCATCAAGCTACCAAATATACTTGCCAAAAAGAAACTATTTTGTCTTGCATAATTCATTAAACTACCAATTATTCATGTACCATCTACCTAGTTCACACTTTCTTGTAAATAATTAATATATGTGCATCATACTTGTGATAAAAAAAACTAACTTTAGTCTCTATTTTTGTAGTGAAGAAAAGGAATGGTTGGAGTGGCCTAGGAGCTTCCCCTAATCATAAAATCATAGTTTGGGGTAATTATGCATCTATACTAAGTCAAAGTTATAGTGGGGGTCAAAAATGATGAAGGAAAGCCGTGGTATAGGTTTTCTACAAGTGATTCCCACAGGAGGCCTGTGATGCTACAAGAAGGCCTATAATGCTATAGGAGAGCATCCGAGTGGATTTTGAAGGTGAAAATGATGTCTTGAGGGTATGCATAGGTGGATGGAAGTGGAATAAAATGGAGAGAGGTTGGGTTGAGCCCCTAGCCAAGCTGAGGAGCTCTCATAGGCCTGTCTTGCGCTAGGATGAGTGCTCTTCGGATACTAGGAAAAATGACTTATAAAATAGGGTTTTGGTACTAAATTTGGAAGTGGAAAGAGAAGATGAAGGAGCTCAAGATGGAAGTGGTAAAGGTTCCCTTCCCTGTAGATCAACATATCCCTACAATCAATCACATGAGTGAATCCATTTATCATTAATAAAATGAGATAACCTATGATGGAAAGGTTGATCTGACTTTAAATAACATATAATTTATGCCATAACACTGATCTACTAACTAAACTAACTTCTAATATATAGAAAGAAAATATTGAATGGGACAACTATAATCTGTTTCCAAGAAATCATAAACACAATAATTTTGGAGTGTGATTATGAATCCTTCTACTCACTCTTCCACAAGAGAGGTGATATAGAGGCTACAACCACAGGTTTTTATAGATTAATATCTATTGGAATGCAAGAAACTATGAACTACTTGGAATCAAGAAGAAACATAAGTAGAAAATGAGGGACCAAATCATCTGGGTTGGGCCCAAACCCAATGGTCTCTTCCCTCTTAAACTTACTCAGATGCAACTTAAAATCAGACTTCTCATTAAAAGGTGCTAGTCTAATACATCACATAAAATTTTAAAGTAATACTGTCAAGCCTGAAGCTCAATGGCTACACCTATCTAAACAAACAATTTGAATCCTAATGATCTCTTATTCTATCTTATTTATACAAAAGGGAAACTGAAGCAACTTCCTTGAAAGTAGGAGTGGTTCCCTCCTTGATCTCGAAAATGGTGGACCTAGTCCCTCTTGGTCTTCACTTGGACTAGGAATCACTCAGATGCCAATGAATTCAAACTTTTGAGACATTGAAGCAAAGTCGAGTTTAGGGAGCTAAGGAGGTGGAAGAAACCCCTACATTCTTTCCTAGTTGTCTCCATCAAGCCCTTGCATAGTACTAGCCTAAAAATGCTTAATGTTCCTACAATTAAACCACATTAGGTCACATACTATGAAAAACACCTTTTACTCCTCTTAATAAGCATAATATAACAAAAAATGTGATTTAATGTAAGAGAATGATAGTTTGAAGGTTGGAGGATGGCATAATGATCTCCAAAATGTACCTATTGTTGGGACTCATCATCACCCCCTGTTGAAGGTGTTGCTCATCCTCTAAGAAACTAATTCATGCATGTGAATCTCTTTCATGGTATTGGTTGCCTCCCTGACATCCCAAGGCTACTCATATGGTGTGCCCTCTTGTGGGTAGAAACCTACATTCTTCTCTATCTCTGTCCACTCCCTCTACTCTTTTGCTTCATCTCTTCCTTCTTGTAAGCCTAGCAGTAAGGTTGGACTTATTTTGAGTCATATCCAACTAATTTTCATCCTCTACATGATCCTCTTATAAAATTTTGTTTTCTCCAAGGCATTCCTTAACCTTTCAAGATTGTGATATTCTAGGATTTGTAGGTTGTGGGGAAAGGCATGCCATCTTCTCTAGTAGGCTTGCAAAATTTCTATTCCCAACATCCTAAACGTGTCTTCAAAGTGTAGAATGGATATCTCCTGGTTATAAATGTATTTGGATGCTAAAGAAACATCATTGGAGATGAGCCTATGATTTCTAATGATAGCTTAGGGCTCACTAGCTCTGCTCTGATACACAATGGTTCCTTCTCCTCCTCTACCATTACCTTGTTTACCTCCTCAACTCTTGTCTCCTCATGAGTCATCCAAGATCCTAAAGTGATCAGCTGCATATCTCCCAATCTCAAATTGGGATCCCAAAAATTGAGATTTTTCATTGTGATATTGTGCATATAAAATTCCGCTAATTTTTCCTCGTCTTCCATGTTGGTTTGGTTGCAAAATTCAATGAACCTCTTGTAGTCCTCAAAAGGTAGAGATCCATATTGTGCTAAAGTTTTGATTTGAAACCAAAACCATTATTATTTGAGAAATTGTGCATCCAACTTTGATGGTTGTCTACATTTTAGGGCTTCCATAAAGAGACTTTCCAAGGTTGCAAGTTGTGTTTCTTTCTCCTGCAAGCACTCTCTCAACCTAGTGCTTTCTACCTCTAGTTTCTACTTCATCATAGAATGCCTCATTCTCAAATCACTTAAATATTTTCCCATTTCAATGAACTTCTCGTCCATGAGGCCTACATCCTCCACATTCTTAGTTTTAGAAATTTTTATCCACCTACGGGTTCTACCTCTCTCCATCTCCACCTCATAAAGGACAGGGATTGCAAATGTTTCTGGGATAATCATTCCACCTTCATTTAATTTGTAGTAGGATCCAAATCTAGGTTGTGGTTTGGGTTATTGGAGCTCTTGTAGGTTTTTTCCAATAGTATTTTAGGTGGTGGATTTCATCTATAACTATTTCTTCTCTCCTGTATCTTCCCCTATCCTTCCTACAGAAAACTTTGTCCCTCATGTAGAAAACCTGTCCCTCTTGTAGAAAACCCTAATCCTCTTGTAACTTCTCTTTTTCGTCTTACTCAAATTCATATTGTGTCCTTTGGTTCTTTAAGGTGACAGACCTAGTGGGAGACCTACTCACAGGTGTTATAGGTGACTTTGTTTTGGCTTTAGGAGGAGTGACATCTTTAATATTTCCTTAACTGCTTCCTATTTCTTCCTTTTCACTTGGTGACTCATCAATAATTTTAGGAACCTTTATAGGAGTTTGTGACTTTCCTTATCTAAATCCAGTGCTCTTCCTTGTTCTAAAATATATTTGAATTGGTCTTGATTGTTTCCTTGTGGTATTGGAAGCAGTCCCCAATGTATCTAATGTTGTAACTACTTCTTTTTCAGTATCTTCTACTCCTCAAGGTTGAGAAGTCTTCTCAGGGCTTACACTTTCTTCACCTTTCTTCTCCCCCTCTTCTCATTTCGTCACTATTTCTCCTTCCTTTGTCTCTTCTGCCTCTTTTTCTTTTTTTTTTCTTTCGTCTTATTTTTTCTTGTTACCTCTTCCTCCTCTGTCTTTAATTCTTATTCTTCCTCTTTTTTTCCTTATCTTCTATCAATACTATAGGTTGGATTCTCTCCTGGTGTGAGGGATTATGTTTCTATGAAAGTATCCATATCCATGTCCACAAATTGGTTCCATATGACAAAGATCCTAAAGTGGTTTAGATCGTCCACCACTATCAACTTAATGAGGCCATGGTGATCTAAATGATGGCGTTTTTCTTCCCTCACCTTTTGAATCGTCTCCATGATTGACTATAGGAAGAAGTGAGGGAGACTAATTTTTTGAGAGAGAGGTAATTCTACCTTAAATATCATCTCCTCGAGCAGCCTGAAGTCATAGGAATAAACCACATTTAATATTCCTTCACAACATATGTACTTAAGGATATGGTAAGCCACCTCATCCTAGGGGTAAGGTACAATTTCCCTTCTCACGCCATTCTTGTCATCTACATGCTTCTATTTTGAGAGGAAGAAGTTTTTCCTAGCTATGACACTTAAATGATTGTCTTCTTTGCTCCACCTAATTCCTAGAGGTGAGGTGGTCATGGTGCTAATGGTTTTAGGATTGAGAGAGATGTCCAACCCTATGATACAAGTTGTAGCACTATCTTCCTCTTTAGATTGTAATGCCATGGAAAATTCATGGGCAAGATCATCATCATACACCTTCAAAAACTCAAAGAAACCTAACCACTAGTGTCTTATCAAGATGTCAACTATAGGAGGCTATTGGTGAATTATCTTGGTGTCTAACGGTTCCCTTTGTTAAATCCTCCCCCCATTTCTTCTCTATTATTCCTTGATGCTATGTAGGTGTGGAATTGAAAAAAAAAATAGTCTTAGTGGTAAAATAATAGTAAAGTTCTTTGTAGTAATGAGGAGGAAGGGTGCTTGAATTGATATCAACCAAACTATTTTTTCTTCTCTAAACCATATAAAACTTCAAAAAGACATCCTACTAATAAATTGAATGTTATAGGATCTTAATTTCAAGCAGGCTTCTCATGAGATTGGGTGTAGAAACAAAGAAGGAGGGTGTCAGCTATTTCTTATCAAAGAAATTCTAGGCGTGCATGAAGGTTTTAAGATAGTATCGAGCCTCTGAGACTCCTTTTTCTCCTTCCAACTCCTCCTGTAGCTCCTCTCGCCCCCCCTGTGGCAATTGAAGGCTTTCCTATAGCTTTCTCTTGTAGCACTTACAGATAGGGTTTGAAACTCCTTGATGGAACTTTAGGTTGCTTGATGTACTAGCTTATCCTTCCTCTACCTGTTTTTGCAATGAGTGATGGTGAAAATGACGTTGAGCTAGCACCTAATATCCTATTTTGGTTAAAATCTTGGAGCTTTCTAGTGACCTAGCATTAACACGAGTTTCCTCTTTTGGATTGTCGTCCCCACTAACTATAATCATTTCTCTCTCCTCGTGATTATCACTCCTCTTTGAGGACACCACTTTGTTTTGAGTTGGAATTTACACATTGCATGGGGGACTTAACTCACACTTGATTTTTCTAGTAAAGGGTGGCCAAGTTTACTTGCCACCTGTAGCCTATTAAAACAAATTTTCTCGCTCAAAACACATTTTAGTCATTTTTATACAGAGGGGGAAGGTTAGGGTTTCCATTCTTGAGACTATCTGTGGATTGAACTATTACAAAGGTTTTCATGTTGAAACTGGACCATATATCATTATAACCAATGGAGTTGACCTCGTTGACTTATTTCCTTTACATGTCTTCATTCTTGATGATACCTTGACTATTACTTTTGTTGTGTGTGTAGGTGCCTCTACTAATGTCAAAATTGTTGCTGCTAGTGGAAAGCCCCCCTACAAATGAGGTGTCTCTTCATAGCTGCAAAGAAGGCTTCATCATCCCTTTTGGTGGTGGAAAAGAAATAATATCAGTGACAGTTTTGTGGCAACTCGGGCTGTTGCAGGAGGAGTTTCTTTAGTAGCAGTTTGATCTCCCCTCAAAGTTTTCAGTTTTCATGAGGGAGATGAGGGATATGATGATAATATATGAGGATAGGGTTAGAGTCATGAAGTAGTGTTGACATTGTAGAGATAGAGAATAGTGGCTTCTGTGCTTTTTTTAAGGTAGGATAAAGTCGAGAATTTGAGTAAATTTTTGGTGAAATGGAGTGTATGGGTGATTGGTGGATGATGGAAAAGTCATAGGAGGGCCCTATTTATCATTTCTCATAGTAATAATGGACTTTTGGATTGTTTTCCTCGTTGTATCTCCCTCTCGTAGTTCCACAATCTCCTCCTGTAGCATTACAAGGCCTCCATTAGCTATATATGACCTTCCTATAACATCACAGAGAGGAGGTGAAATTTGGATTTCTTGATGATGGGATGTTCAAGATAGAGGGTCATATGAATGGAGAGGATGGATATGAGGTGTATGGATTGAGGAATGGTTGATAGCTTATAGTTCTTGGCCTATATCCATGAAATATTCCACTCTCTAAGGGTGAAATTATGAAACTGGGTTACACTTTTTGCCCTTTTTTGAGAAAAAAAATATCATTTTTAGAAGTTATTCAACTTTTAGCAAACCAAAGCAATTTTTTTGTTTAGAATTTCATTTTACAATAAAAATGAAACTTGTCAAAAATTTTATTAGATTTCTATTAATTTTTTTTTGGAATTCTTTATTCACATTTGATATGTCAACTTAGTAATTGTTCAGCTGTGTGTTCTTTAAAATTCAAGGGATTCATAACACATCATGTTTTTTAGCACTAGTGTATTCTTTGTTAACTTGGCATTTTTGAAAAAAAAATTGTTGCAACAATCTAAATAGTTTCTACTTCGATATCGTTATATTTACAAGGCCAATTGATGCACATCATAATTACTAGAAAAATTTGAATTGAACCAATATGAAAAAACTACAAATATTAGTTATAAACTAAAAATCTAAAAACTACCCATTACAAAGAATGGACCAATGTAATGAACCATAAATTTTTCATATTTTTTATAGTGTATTTTGGAAGACATAAATTTTTCATGTCACTGAATCATAATGACCTTAAGAAAATTTTACACACAATTTTTTAGAAAATTTCAATAAAATTCCATAAAATTTATATCTACCGTAAATAGATTCAATTCTACAAATGTTGGTATTGGTTTCGACAATAAATTCACTAAATTTGATGGAGTTTGAGCATTCCAAAGTTGAGAAAAGGTGACCTGAGCCGCGTTTTTCCAGAGATGGAGGTTAAAAAGGTGTGGCTAAATTAAAATTACAATTGGCCGAACTTCTATTTGTCATTGAGGCCTGTTAAATTAAAGACAAAAATAATTCAGCTAAATTACTTTAAAATTTCGGCTGAATTGTTTTTTAAAACTTTGGCCGAAAATGTGTCGATATTTTTTGTTGGTTGTAAAAATGAAATGATGTGACCCTCCGAAAAAAATGTTTTGCCCGAAACGATATAAATAAATGGAGCCCAAACATTATTTTCACACTCTTTCCATATTTGGAGTGAACTTTTAAGCTAAATCTTGTTCGATGAATTATTTGGAGGATATGTTTTGGACTTAATTTTGAAAGTATGGGCATAATTTTTTGGAAAAAAAAATTGGACTTAATTTTTAAAGTAAGTTTTTTGGGCTAAATTTTTTAAGTGATATTTTTTAGCTTAATTTTTAAAGTAAGTCTTTTAGGTTGAACTTTTTAAGTGAGAATTTTTAGCTTAATTTTTGAAGTAAAATTTTTTGCTTGAATTTTTAAAGTGAGAATTTTTGAAAGTAATTCTTTTGTGTTGAATTTTTAAAGTGATCTTTTCGGTCTAAATTTTGAAAGTGAGTCTTTTTTGTAGGACACTGAAATTGACTTTTTTGGGTTGGATTTTAAAATTTTACATAGATGGAATTATCATGGTAAATCAAATAAATTGCAAGAGAAAATATGATCGAGCAAGAGACATTGAGGCTCATACAGAATATGGGAGAAATTATTACAAAAGAAAGAAGAAAGAGTTCTCAAATATTGGTAGGTAAAATCAATCTCTACTAGAAGTTGAAGCATGTAAATGTAAATATTATAAATGATGTTTAAAATTTATCTAATGTATTACGAAATTTAATTTTTATTTGATGAACTAATTTGAAAATTATTTCGCAATGTAAACAGAGAGAGATATTCCTCATAACATTGATAATGAGATTGAAAATGTTGAAAAACAAAGCGAAAAAAGATAATGAACCAATGATTGACGATGTTGTTGAAGATGTTGAAAGATATTCAAATTAAGAAGTTGGATCACCATCAAGTATATATATATATATCATGTGTATTATTGAAATTATACATATTTATTCATTTCAATTTCATTCAAAATATATTTTTTTATTTTATTATTTAATGAATATTTATACCCATTTACATTTAATTTTCATATGTTGAGATGAATTCAAAATCGACACTGACATATATTGAAATAAAAAGTTGATCATATTATACGATATTGTGTTAAGGTCATTATTGAGAATTTATTCAAAGATGAAAGTGTAATTTCAAGCTCAAATTTTGAGAGGTCTCTTAACATCAAATAAATTAAAAGACGCTACAACTCTACTGGGTATTCGAAAATCAACAAAAGGTAAAAAGGTGAAGGATAATGTGATTCAAAATATAAATAGTGCTCTACAAAAATTGGAAGATATAGAAATAAAAATGATGTAGCTACACGTAGAGGAATACAAATGGCATTGGTTTCATCATGTAATAAAGAAAATCATTCGCTAAAAATCTATGGAAAAAATATTAGGTACCACACGAAAAACATTGCAAAAACATAGGAAATTTCAATTACAAATAGATGTAAATGATGATATCTCTTGTTGGATAGTTATTTTTAGGCAACCATACAAATATATGTAAATTCATTTGTTTCACCAAAAAGCAAGGGACGTGATGCAGTGAACAATAGCATGAAATCAATATGAAGAACATGCGAAACATATCTTGGACACCACTCAGATAGAGTTGTTCAATAACGTCATAGAAGAGAATCGTAGAATTAATGTCTCAATTATTACTTTTGTGCAATAAAAACCATGTTATGCTAAACCTATCAAAGTACGTGACACTTGTTGTTGTCATTATCATGTAGAATTTCAATTATGTTATGACACCTTCCTTAATTTTGGTAAATTTTTTCGGAAAAATCACCTCCTCCTTCCACTATCCATGGTTTCATATTTGAAATTCTATGTGAAAGAGAGAGTGATGAATTATTTTACCAAAAGAAATGTGTTGGTGGTAAAAAATGTGACCATTTTGGAAATTTGATTTCTTTTCAAAACAAATATTCTATCAATATAAATGATCAATCATTGCCTAACCTAAAAGTGAAATGGAAGAGATATGAATATATCCATACATTGATTAGTTCAAATAATAGTACAAGTGCTAAAAGGATTGAATTACAACAAGAAAAAATTCATGTGATAGAGCTTTTGAAGAAATTTGAGACAAAAATTTATAAATACACTAATAATTCGCAGAGAGATCAATGGTAGGACCTCCAATTCAAAAAATATCATGAAATGTTTCCACCGGTGACCATTTTGTCAATAGTAGATTTTTCAAAGAATTACACATTTGTTTCACAAAATGAAATATAGAGTGAATACTATCATTTTGACCAAGTCGATATGATTGTCCATATTCTATATGGACGTGCTAAACAAAATTTTCATGATATAGAAAACATTTGTGAGAATGTTGATGATGATCGTACACATGATACACATTTTATACAACATTGTTTTAATAAGATTTATGAATCATTGAAAGGTTTTCAAATAAATTTCAATTAACATTGGATATGGTAAGATCGATGTGCTGGTCAATTCAAATCTTCACAATCATTCTTTTGGTTGTGTCGTCTTCATAAGAAAACCCACATTAAACATCATTGGAATTTCGTTGAGAATGGTCATGGAAAAGGAGAAAATGATGGTGTAGGGGCATGTATAAAACGAGAACTTCAAATATATCCAATGGACCACTCTATAAATAGACTTGTCTCAGCTTAACAAGTTGTTCAATGGTGCAACGTTTTCCTAAGCCATCAAACTAACTCATCAAGGGAGGTACGAAGGCATGTACATATATACAAATTAACTTGTATATAGTTTTAACATATCATAATTTTTATTACTTTTCTAATTTTAAACATTTATAAATTATATAGTTTAAAAAATATGAGGATGATTATCTTCAACATATATAATTGTATTTTAAATAACATATTTAAATTCTTGTTTGATTTACAATAGGTGTTTTTTTACATACTAGAGTCGAATATGTAGATAGATCGATTACATATGAAGCTGAAATAGTAAAAGGGACTCAAAAATTGCATTGAATTAAAACAAAGGATTAAAGAAGTGCATTTTCATTTCATAAAAGAAAATATTCTTGTTTTTTTCATATTTTCATAGAGGGCACGCAATCCAATTATCTTTCTAAAAACACTGTGTATGTAAAAACTTGACAACATACAAAACTAAATACAAAGGGGAAAATGTTAGTTGCAAGCTTCAAAGAGATGGAATCTCAAGAGACTATAGTATGATCTTAAGGTGATAGAGTTTTTGATCTTGTTAGAGAAGGTAACATTTCAGTTAATTTCAAAAGATATATATGTATGTGTGTGTGTGTGTGAGAGAGAGAGAGTGTGTGTGTGTGTGTGTCTGTATATATATACATATATATATGTTTTATGTTTTTTAAATTAATGCATATAAGTATCTAGAGATAATAATTATAATATAGAGATCAAGAAAAAGATAATAAAATTAGATCCATATTGGTATTAAGTTAATTTCATGCTAATTATGATCTGAATTTACACTGAACGAAAAAAGAAGTTATTGGAAGACTATGATGATAATGGTTTTATATATTAAAGAGGGTTTATTATACTGATATTTATTTTTTCCAAGAAACTCACCAAACTAGGAGTAATATTTCTTTCAAGACTATCAACTCGATGCCATAAGTTCTCAATATAGTCACCTTATGTGTGCAGTTTGCATAAAGTTGATAGAAGTTCAATCAAAAAACAATCGAAAGTTAAAAAATGGAGAATGTCAAAAGTTGACCATGAACAGATCATTGAAGATGGCATTCCATTAGAATTTCTTTAATTGAACTGCCCAACAATTTCTTCTACTTGGATTCATATTTGAGAACTTAGAGTTAAAGTATATTGTTAGCATTTCCTTTTGTGCACTCTTAAGTTGTACATTCTTAAGAATGTGATGATGTGAAAGTGATACTCATTGGGTCTTGTATTGAGTTACAAATTTATATGTATATTTCCCATTATGTAGACTTGTATTGAGGATTTACTACCTTGTTAATTTGAGCCATTTACTAAAATTCATTTACTAGCATTATAAGAATGATGATGCAAAATATACCAACTAATGCAAATTTACTTTCATTTCTACATATTCATGAACTTAAATTATATATAAAACATTTAAAATCATTGAACCATGCATGCATCATGCAAAGTGTGGGCATTCAAACTTATGTAACGTATGTAAATTTAATGTTTTATAATCAAATTTTATCTAACTTATGTAAATGTGCATTCAAAAAATTTTATATTAAAAGTTAACTATCAACCGACATATATAGTAGCCTTTCTATACATGAATGAAATTTATGTACATACTCATAACACAATTTTAAGTTATCGTTGTTTTAGACATCTACATCAAATTATAAGATTCATTCAAATGAAAAATGTAGACCTCATTTTTTGTAATTTGAAATTTTAATAGATTCATTTTAAATAAGTCAAGACAAAACAACTTAAAAAAAAACACCTAATAATTATCTACTAACATTATAGGAATGATTGAATGTAAACTTACCAACTAAATGAAAATATTTAAGACATTTAAAATCATCAAACCATGCATGCATCATGGAAATTGTGGGCCATGTTTTATAATGCAATTTTATCTAATGTAAATATGGATTCAAGCAACTTTATATTAAAAGTTAACTATCAACCGACATCCATTGTATTCTTTCTATAGATGAATGCAATTTATGTACATACCATATTTTATAATACAATTTTAAGTTACCATTGTTTTAGACATATACATCGAAATACAAAATTCATTCAAATGCAAAATGTAGACCCCACATTTTGTAGTCTGTATTTTTAATATGTTCATTTTAAATAAATCAAGACAAAACAACTTTAAACAAAACCTAAGAATCATCTACTAGCATTATAGGAATGATTGAATGAAAAATGTACCAACTAAATGCAAATTTACTTTCATTGCTTCATATTCATGAACTTAAATATGTAAAACCAAGTTTTAAGTATCAAACAATACATCATGCAAATTGTACCATGCAAGATGTACATAAACTCCAAAATTAGCTTGCCTTAAATCATAAAGAGTCCAACACTTAAAAGATATCTAGAATTTGTAGCGTTATAAAAGTAAATATATAATAAAAAGTTGTCAAATAATAAGATGCATCAATTCATAATAAAGAGTTTTATTTTAAATATGTCCAAAATTTATATCATATAGAAGTAAATATAAGATAAAAAGACTATCAAATAAAAAGTTTCATCGAAGAGAATCTCACTGTAATATGTGATTTATCAACATCCTTGTGCTGTCATTAGTATCATTGGTGCTCTGCACAACATGTGTAATTGCATTTATACATAATATTTAGTACTTTAAAATTAAATTTTAATGTTTTAAAATTAAATGAGAATGTAAAATCATAAAAAAAATTATAAAATGTTTCAAATTTCATGCAATACCTCATGATGTTCGCCCTCCAATGTGCCCTTTTGGTGTTCACCATGCATTGTGCCCTCCTAGATTCCCTATACAATACTCGTACATGTATCTATTAAAAATTTTAAATCGCGCATGAATATTATGCATAAACTTGCAATATTAAAAAATATTGTTACATGAATTTTTCAAATTGTTTATATGATCCTATCCTCATTGTCGAGTCCATCGCTGATGTCCTTAGAGAATGGAACTCATCTCCCCAAACCTAAAATTCCAAAATTCTAAAACTATAAGATAAATCTATCTCATTTTTTCATGAAACTTTCACTTCAATTTATAAACAAAAATAAGTGGAATATTCAATACTTGTGGTACATCTCCTAATAGGGAGGAAGAGGGTGGCGCTGTGTCCAAAACATCAGCCAGAATCAGAATCTGTTAAAATTAAATTATATATACATAGTTATTTGTTTTAAAAATATGTCCTCACAATATACCGATATAATAAAAGTAGAATAATAATTGTATCAACATGAACTCTTTAAGAAAAATAAAATCTCTTAAATATCCTCATTAGAACTTGAACCTGGCATCGTGAAATTATCAACATCTTCGTTAGACAAACGAGTTAACTGCAAATGGTGAACATATGATACATTTGTGTTAGATTATACTAAAAAAAAATAAAAAAATTTATGTGAATCGACATTAACACATAGATTACAAATTACATTAAAATGTGCACCCTAACCATTAGCACATACCAATTCCATAGCCTTTTCTTCATGTAAAAATAGGTTTTTCCAACCATTACGACAAGCCTTTGCATATGCTCTAAGGTCCTCAGTATTCATATTATCTATCTCCTCATCTGTTTTATATACAAGATTAGCATGTGCATTAACTCGTTCTATTTCCTCATTTAGAGCGATATTAACTCCAGTAAATGCACTCTGTATGTTGTCTATAATGGGATCCCTTCCTTCTCGACTATTTTGAGAAGTGTCATCCATCTCAGACCGCAAAGTTACCATATGAGTAGGTTGGTGTACCAAAGGTGGTTTAGGGTGAGGAAATTCAGTATCACGTAATGCGCCCTTATGATCATGTAATTGAAGCTCATCCATAATATCAGATGGATAAATGGTAGTTGATGTCTGGCCTTCTTCTTGAACTGTTCGGCTTCGCTTATGTCTACTTGGACCAACAATTCCACCCTCTACATCAATATATATAAAATTACATAAATATAAAAACATGTGAATAAATATATTCATACATTTATGAAAGATAGACATGTATGTGTATAGGTACATATGATTCATTTACATGTACAAATTTGTTTTAATGTAAAAACAAATTATATAATTTACCAATATGATGTGACCACCTGAAGAATGTTGACCACCTTGAGATTGATGACCACCCAAAGAATGTTGACCACCCTGATATTGATGACCACCAAGAGAACTTTGACCACCATGAGAATGATGACCACTTGGAGAATTTTGACCACCGTCACGCAACGACATTCTGATTGAAGCATCTACACAAAAATATAAAATCAATTCAATATTTATGTGTACATACATAGGATTCTACTTATTTATCATTTAAGTAAATGCACATAAACATATATATATATATATATATAATAATAATACATGATGTGAACGATGGACCTCCCCCGATTCATTTGATCTTTTCTTTGATCCATGACCTCGACCTCCCTCTCTAGTAGATGTATGAGACTCTATTGATGTTTTCCTTGAAGAATCATTTGGAAAATGCTCGTCCATGATATGGTTATCTATAGATATATATATATGCATGATATTTAAAAAGTTACCTCATTCATTTACAATTCTTTTTAAAAATGCTATTTAAAAAGATTAAGAATTCAAAAATTTATTGTAACCCTTGAAGTTACCTCATGCATTTAAAAATCTTGAAATTTCTATTTAAATAGATTAAGAATTCAAAAAAATTATCATAAAACCCTTGAAGTTACCTCATGCATTTAATCAATGTAACCCTTGAAATTACATCATGCATTTTAAGATCTTAAAATTGTTATTTAAAAACATTCAAAGAATCATGTTCATCAAGTTATAAAATGTGTCAATTTCATCAAATTGTGCTTACATAGTGGGGGCACACTTGGTATAAAATTGGAAAAAACACGTGGTCATTAAAAATGACACATTGGTAACTAAAAAAGACACAACTATCATAGATATGTTACAATGTCCATCAATAAATATTGATGTAGAACTTCTTAACTCTAATTCATCATTCACACTTTAATCTTGAATTGGTGATGGCCCATACAATAGATTACTAGACATCCTACTAACATTTGCACAATGTCTTATGCTAAATTATTGAAATGTACTAACAATATTTTTTGCTTCTACATGTAGTTTTTTTAACTCATATTTTTTTATCTTGGTACATGCCTTTCATCTGGTTGCACACAAGTTCGATATTGGTGTAGACTAAAATTGTAGTGGATCCATATTCCCTAGATTTTCCTAAGACTTCTATGAATGCAATATAGTATGCTTCATTGTTTGTTGTTCTTCCAGGTACATTCATTTTCCTTTGGAAGACTTTGTCTTTCATAATATTGGATACCACATAAGTAATCAGTGCTTTGCATGGATTGGGATAACAAGAAACTTATATGAATAGTGTCCATTTTTCAACCATATTTAATGGGTTTCCTAATCTCTGTAAAAAAACAAATTCAATAAGTTGAATTTAATATATTTATACAAGTATTGTCAAGCTATGCAAAAGATTATTGTTTAGACAAATCTTTTGAAAGGCTAGGTAGCAATAAATTCTGTTTCTACTTGGTTGGATGGTTGGAGAATTGCAAGAAGAAAACAACTAGAGATGTTTAATTCAACTCAACTACAAATCTCTAATTCATTCAACTCTTCTTCAACTCAAAGGAAGGTTGAAAGTATTTACTAATTTATTTTCATGTTCATTCCACACATACAGATCTTTATATTTCAACTTAGCTTCAAACCACGAAAATTTTTAGGGGCTAATATTCGTAAGTGGTGTAATTTTCCATGATTTTTCCAAAAAAAAAGATTTGCCAACTTCCATATTTTCTAAAAATAATTTTCCCAAATTTTAAAAATATAAAATTAACTTACTTTAAAAATTGCCAACATTATATATAGAGACTATATAAAATCATTATAAATTTAATATTTTTACAAATATATCAATAAACATTTTATAGTATTCATATTAGCGACTAGTGAGATTTGCTAGTGTTTTTAAACTTAAAGATAATTTTCCATCCTAAAAATTTTCCCTACTTCAAATCATCCAAGTTTGAAAGTATTTCTTAATTTACTTTTATTTTCATTCTTGGAAATTTAGCACTTATGCATGTGTTATAAAATTAAAATGAAAAATGATACAACAATTTTATTATATTTTATTCTAGAATGACGCCATGTTTATTTATATGGCCTAAATGGATCTATTTATATATGCTTCTTTTAAAATATAGTTAAGAAATAAGGGAAAAAAATGAAACATATAGACCCAGTTTTATTTTAGTAAATTTAATATCTATGTTTCCTTTTTAAAATTAAAACACCAAAAATAGATGTCAAAGCAATGACAACACTCTAATTATATTTTATATGATATGCCCATCAAAATAGATATGAAAAATGTGTATCTAAAAAATAAACTACTTCTAAAAGAGAAAGAACCTTCAATCAAGTGTATTTTGCCTCATCTTACAAAAGTATGTTACCAAGAAGCATCAAGGTTGTTCTACGAGATAAACCAAGGTAAAAAAAGTCAACCCAATAACATTAAAATGAAAACACCAAAAATAGAATACAAAGCAATACCAACACTCCAATTAGCTTCAATATCATGTACCTGACAAATTAGAAATGAAAATATGCATCTGAAAAAGAAACTAGTACTTGGAAAGAGCAAGAACAAGAACCTTCAATTAAGTGTATTTTCTGCCAAATCTTAGGAAGCTAATAAGACCCCTTGTTCTAAGCAGATAGGGAAGCTTGAACTGAACTACACATAATGGAAAGGGAAACATAAATGAAAATATAATAACAAAAGAAAGGAAAGTATATTACCAAGAAGCATCAAGGTTGAAATCTACGTCATAAATCAAGGTAGAGAAAATCAACCCAATAACATTAAAATTAAAACACCAAAAATAGATGACAAAGAAATGCCATAACTCTAATTATAACCCCAATAATATTAAAATTGAAAAAACAAAAATAAATGACAAAGCAATGCCAACACTCTAATTAGCTTTAATCTCATGCACCCAACAAATAGAAACAAAAAAGATTTATCTCAAAAAGAAACTACTACTTGAAAAGAGAAAGTACAAGAACATTCAATTAAGTGTATTATGTCTTATCTTAGGAAGATGATAGGACCCATGTTCCAAGAAAATAGGGAAGAAAAGTGAAATACACATAATGAAAAATAAAACATAAATTAACATATAACAACAAAAGCAAAGAATGTATGTTATCAGGAAGCATCAAGGTAGAACAAGTCAACCGAATTAAAATTAGAATTAGAACAACACTCTAATTACCAACCCAATAACATTAAAATTAAAACACAAAAATATATGACAAAGCAATGCCAACACTCTAAGTAGCTTCAATTTCATGCACCCAACAAAATAGAAATGAAAAAGATGTATCTCAAGAAGAAACTACTACTTGAAAAAAGCAAGAACAAGAAAATTCAATTAAGTGTATTATTCCTCATCTTAGGAGGATAATAAGAACATGTTCCAAGAAAATAAGGAAGCAAAGTGAATTAAACATAATAAAAAAGATAACATAAATGAACATATAACAACAAAGGAAAGGAAGGTATGTTACCAAGAAGCATCAAGATTTAACTCTACAACATAAATCAAGGTAGAACAACTCAATCCAATAACATTAAAATTAAAACACCAAAAATAGATGACAAAGAAATGCCAAAATAATAATTAGTAGCCCAATAACATTCAAATTAAACACCACAAGTAAATGAAAAATCAATGCCAACACTATAATTAGGTACAAGAACCTTCAATTAAGTGTATTATGCCTCATCCAAGGAAGATGATAAGACCCATATTGCAAGAAAATAGGGAAGCAAAGTGAAATACACCTAATGAAAAATAAAATATAAATGAACATATAACAACAAAAAAAAGGAAAGTATGCTACCAAAAAGCATCAAGGTTGTTCTACAAGATAAATCAAGGTAGAACAATTCAACTCAGTTCACATTAAAATTAAAACAACAAAAATGCATGACAAAACAGTGACAACACTCTAACTAGAAACCCAATAAAATTAAAATTGAAACACAAAAAATAGATGAAAAATAAATGCCAACACTCTAATTAGCTTCAATCTCATTCACCCAACAAAATAGAAATGAAAAAGAAGTACCTCAAAAAGAAACTACTACTTGAAAAGAGAACGTACAAGAACATTTAATTAAGTGTATTATGTTAGGTAATTATAATACTAGTGATGCCCCCATTAATATTGTAGTTGTATCCCTTATTAATATTTTTTTGCCCCTATTGTCCCCATATTGTTATTACTGTGCCCCATAGAATCTCTCTACTGTTATTTTTGTGCCTTTATATTATTATTGTTAGGTTGGCTTAGTTATATTAGGACCCCTTATACTCCTATATATAGAAAGGAGGTTTTCCCATTTGAATCATCCAAGAATTGTTCATTTATGTAATGTAAAGCAGGTTTCCCCCTCGAGGAGGATGAATTCTAAGGCGTTGATCTATCTTTTCTATTTTTTTGTGAGATGGTTTAATAACATTTGGTATCAGAGCTTTGGATTGTAGGGTTTCGCTGCTCCAAATAGGTCATCGTAGCATTTTGGCTATAAATTTTTTCTGTGACGTTTCAGAAGCGAAAAAAAACCCATTTGAGACAAAGTCGCACTGAACCTCAGGTCCAAATTTCAGAGCTTTTTGTGCTATATTTGCGGAGACATGGTCTGAGGAAGTTTATCTTTTTGCAGACTCCTGAATTACATTCCAAATAGGTGACTTGGGGAAAATCTTCATAACTTTCTCTCTGAGAATCAGATTGAAATTTTGTAAGAAGGTATAGAAATAGGACAAACTATAGTTTCTTGTATATATTTTTCAGAGCCAAAGGTCAAAATAGTGACACGTGGCACTTCATACAAGTTCACTCTTCTCGAAAGGTATATAATCAGGTCATCTTGGGAGATTGTGCATAACTCTTCCTTGGAGAATCAAATTGTTGAAAATAATACTGAGAGGGGGGGTGAATCAGTATTATCAAGTTCTTTTAAAAAATCTTCCTTATTTGCACTTTGAATTATTTTTGCATATCAGTACCAT
Organism: Pinus taeda; assembly: GCA_000404065.3. Taxonomy (NCBI): domain Eukaryota; kingdom Viridiplantae; phylum Streptophyta; class Pinopsida; order Pinales; family Pinaceae; genus Pinus; species Pinus taeda. The sequence goes on along the minus strand of APFE031204221.1, from coordinate 274,629 downwards.
AAAATAATGAGCAAGAAAAACAGACAGTCACATCAAAGAACACCAGATATAAGGTGGAAACCCAATGTGGGTGAAAACCACCTGCTGCAATATGTCTCTATCTTCTTTCAAATTAGAAACTCCTTTTACAATGGTCTTGTACTGGTGCAGTCCTTTACCAGTACGCAGGCTGCAACCTGCAGAGAGCTACAACTCTCTCTCGTTTTCCAGTCTCTCCTGGAAGGGAGCTACAACCCCCTACTTCTTTTCTTTCAAGGACCACTTTTCATAAATTTTCAAAATGGATCCATAAACATAAAATGATCATCAAGTACCAGTAAGTCACCCAGATAACCAGATCCACAATAACAGTAAACTAAACCCAGAACACCTTATCAACAAAAATTAGTCAACAAAAGATCTTAAGACAGATACACAATTTCCTTTTCTCTGGCCTGCGTCACTACGCACTTCACCTTTTGTGGTGCCACGCACCTCCGTAGCTACGCCATCTGTGGCACCGCGCACCTCCATAGCTGCGCCTTCTGTGGCGTCGCGCACCTCCGCAGCTGTGCCTTCTGTGGCGCCGCTGTGGCTTCTCTGCACTGCGCCTTCTGTGGCGCCTCTGTGGCGTCTCCGCACTGCGCCTTCTGTGGTGCCTTCGCACTGCACCTCCACACTGTGCCTTCTGTGGCGCCTCTGTGGCATCTCCGCACTGCACCTTCTGTGGCGCCTCTGTGGCGTCTTTTCACTGCACCTTCTGTGGCACCTCTGTGGCATCTCCGCATTGCACCTTCTATGGCGTCTCCGCACTGCGCCTTCTGTGGCGCCTTCGCACTGCGCCTTCTATGGCGCCTCCGTGGCGTCTCCGCACTGCGCCTTCTGTGGCGCCTCTGTCGCGTCTCCGCATTGCGCCTTCTATGGCGCCTTGCACTGTGCCTCCTGTGGCGCCTCTGCACTACGCCTTCTGTGGCGCCTTCGCACTGCGCCTTCTGTGGCGCCTCCACACTTCCGCATTTGCAGCACTCGAGAGATCACCCTTCACAGATTCACTTTCCACTTCACTTTCATATAGATCGAGCTTTTGAAACAATAACCCAATATTTCAAATCTTAAGATATTCAATCCAGAAGCATACACAAGCCAAATGATCTCCTTTGCTTTATATAGGCAAGCTCTTCCTCAAATCATGGACCAATACCACGGGCCAAAACCATAATAACACAATACCGTCGGCTAAATACCAAGGGTTAAACATAAGGAACCCCACGTGTGCGCGCTTTAATGCCTTGAAGTGTGTGCACTGGGGTTACGCACGTCATGAATGGGTAAAATACCAAAGGTTAAACATAAGGAACCCCACGTGTGCATGTTTTACTGCCTTGAAGTGTGTGCACTGGGGGTATGAACCTCATGAATGGGTAACCTGTGTGTCTGGACGCGGTCCCTGCATGGCGTACCTGCACGTACGCATCTTCTGAACTGTTCTCCTGTGTACTTCTTAATTCTCATCATATTGAGAGCCATGCCATGGGTGTTGCCCTCAAGTACAACATCTGTAACATATAACCATACCAGAAACATAGTGCCAACAATCTCCCCCTTTGGACTTGATAGCAACCTCAGAAACTTCAGCGACATTCTCCCCCTTTGACATCAAGGGCAAAGGGTTATGCTCCCGCTAGGAACATGCTCCCCCTGAATATAAACCAGATCTGCAAAGAAGAACCATAAGCCACCAGACACCATTAATGACCAAGAAAGAGATAGAGACATATTGCAGCTATATTCAGACCAGCTCCCATGATCTCCTTTTGTATATCCTCCATAATGCCAACAATGCATTATATGCTCCCCCTGAACCTGTGCTACAACCCAACACATGTACGAATATACCCCAGATGAATCATGCATACAACCAACAATCAGAAGAGTCTCAACAATAAGATGATGCATCAACAACCCCCAGCTTTTTCCTGAGATATTCAAAAGTCTCCCTGGGAAATGGTTTGGTGAGAATATCAGTAACTTGTTCCTTAGAAGGAACATACTCCAACTTGACCTTTTGTTCAAGCACTTGTTCTCGGAGAAAATGATACTTGATTTGTATGTGCTTGGTTTTTGAATGCATGACAGGATTCTTTGAGATGCTGATTGCACTTGTGTTATCACATAAGATAGAGATAGGTGGTGTACAAGTGATTCGAAAATCCTGTAAGGTCTGCATCATCCAAAGGAGTTGAGTGCAGCAAGATGCAGCAGCAACATATTCCGCTTCAGCTGTAGATAAGGCAATCGAACTCTGTTTCTTGCTGAACCAAGATACTAATCTAGACCCATAAAGAATGCTCCACCACTTGTGCTCTTCCTGTCATCCACGCTTCCGGCCCAATCTGCATCTGTATAAGCATGAAGTGTGAGATATGTATCTCTAGGATACAATAAGCCATAGTTTTGAGTCCCTTGAGGATATTTGAAAATTCTCTTCACTGCTTGAAGATGAGTTTCCTTTGGATTTTCCTGAAATCTCCCAAATATTCCCACTGCATGCATGATGTCTAGTCGGGTACCCGTCAAATAAAGTAAACTTCCAATCATAGACCTGTAGGTTGGTTGATGCATAGCTGCTGATTCATCATTTGCACTGAGACTACATCCTGTAACCATGGGGGTACATACTGCTTTTGCATCTTCCATGCCATATTTCTTCAAAATCTGCTTGAGATACTTGGTATTAGACAAGAAGATCCCTGCTTCATTTTGTTAGATTTGCAATCCAAGAAAGTATGTCAGTTCTCCAAGCATAGACATTTTGAATTCTTTTTGCATCACCAAGGCAAAACTTTGACTCATAGAATATTCATTGCTGCCAAAGATAATGTCATCTACATACACAACAAGTATTAGCAATTTTTCATTTTCAATTTTTAAATAAAGATTGCTATCAGCTGATCCTTTTGAAAATCCTTGTTGATGAAGATATTTGTCCAATCGGTAGTACCAAGACCTTGGAGCTTGTTTAAGACCATAGAGAGCCTTTTTCAGTCTGCATACAAGATTTGGATCATTCCCAAGGATGAAACCATCTGGTTGCTCAATGTACACTTCTTCTTCTAAGTCCCCATTCAGAAAGGTTGATTTCACGTCCATTTGAAAAACTTTGAACTTTTGAAAGCTTGAGAGAGAAAGGAACATTCGGATGGCTTCAAGTCTAGCAACAGGAGCAAAAGTTTCTTCAAAATCTATTCCTTCTTGTTGAGCATATCCTTTACAGACAAGTCTAACCTTGTTTCTAATAACTTCTCCATTTTCATTCAATTTGTTCTTAAAGACCCATTTTGTTCCTATGACATTTTTATCTTTTGGTCTAGGAACCAACTCCCAAGTGTTGTTCTTTTCGATTTGTTCAAGTTCTTCATCCATTGCCTTGACCCAGCATTCATCTTTGCAAGCTTCTCTTACATTTTGTGGTTCAGTGGAAGAGAGTAATGCCAAATAGCTTGAAGCTTCTGCAATTGTTCTTCTTGTTTGTATGCTAGCTTCCTTTTGCCCCAAAATTTGTGATTCTGGATGATTCTTTTGAACATACCTAGAAGGAGTCTTTTCTTCTATCCTTACCTGTTCCTCTGGCTCCTTATGGGTTTCTTCTTCATGGGTCTCTTCTTCATCATCAGTCTGATTTTGAGAGTCGTCTTCATTCTCTTCGGTATCTTCATGATTTACTTGCCTAAGGATGTATCCTTTTTCATCAACCACTACATCAATGCTATCAACAATTCTTCCAAGTCTTTTATTATAACATTTATATGCTTTGCTATAGGGAGAATATCCAAGAAGAATGCCTTCATCTGCTCTGGGATCAAGTTTTCCAAGCTGTTCATTAGTATTCTTAATATAGCATTTGCTCCCAAAAAATTTGAAATGCTTTACCGAAGGAGTGTCACCATACCAAAGCTCATGTGGTGTTTGAGTGCTGTTCACTCGGACATTTGTTTTGTTGAGAATAAAAACCGCAGCATATGAAGCTTCACCCCAGAAGGTTGCGGGAGTTCCAGACTCATCAAGCATAGCACGAGCATTGTTGGACTGTTCTGTTCATCCTTTCCACCACTCCATTTTGCTGAGGAGTCCTAGCTGTAGAGAATTCCCTTCTTATTCCATGTTCTTCACAGAAATTGAAAAATTCATTTGAGGTAAACTCCCCACCTCTGTCGGATCTGAGGAACTTAATTTTGTGACCCGATTCATTTTCAACCAAGGCTTTGAAGGATTTGAATTTTTCGAATGCTTCATCTTTGTGCTTCATAAGTCCTAACCAGACAAACCTGGAGAAATCGTCAATGAATAATATCAAGTATTCTTCTCCTCGAGGTGTTCTTTTCCTGAAAGGACCGCATGTATCTATATGTACTAGCTCAAGAGGCATGCTAGCTGATCCTTCCTTCTCTGGAAAGTTAGTTCTGGTTTGTTTTCCAAACTGACATGATTTGCATATGGTGTTGTCAGGAATTTTGATATCTGGAAGATCGCGAACTACCTGATATTTGCATGCTTTCCTTATTTGTGAAAAGCTTAGATGCCCCAACCTCCGATGCCATAACCAGTGCTCATCATCCTTGCTCAGATAGCATTGTTGTTGTCCTTCTTCAAATATGTACAGATTATTTGGAGTTCTTTTGCCTTTGATCACTGTTTTACCTGTATCAAGATCACGAACAAGACATCCATTTGATCTGAATATCACCTCGGTTCTTTGATCACACATGTGACTGACACTTAGAAGATTATGTTTCAATCCATCAACATACAAAACATTTCCAGCCCTGACCTTTTCTTTTAACTGAGCAATACCTTTTCCTTTTATAGTTGCAGGAGTATCATTTCCAAAAGAGACTTTCTTTCCTTTTTCTAGAGCAGAATATGACTCAA